>JAPMOQ010013705.1:1211710-1236197 GCA_026543055.1 Argiope trifasciata
TATGAGAGCTGTAAATTTGGAGCAGTATGAGAGCTGTAAATTTGGAGTACGTAAAACTTTTAATGTTTTGACTTGGAAACATCTTCTTTGTCTTTGGGCATTTTATTTCTATAAACTACCTCTAAATTAAACTTATGTACCTAAATAAATATTAAACATTTTTACTTTATTTACTGAATAATGTATTTATTATGTATTGTTCAACTATGTAAGGTAGTTTTCAATACATTATTTTGTCTTAATTACTTCAAATACCCTTTTTAATTGTCCTATAAGCGACATTAAAAGATCAAAAATCTCTGGTCACATTAACCCATAAATCCTGTTATCGAAAAAAAAGCCGTCGTAGAATTATAGTAATAATAAACAAACCGTCTCTTAATCAAAGAACGATGACTTGAGCCTATATATAATGAATTCCAATATATTGAAGTTTTCTTATCAATTACAATAAAGTGATTATATATTTTAAAACTTGCTTTCAAAATTTTAATGCAGGAACTGTTTATTTAAAGGTGATCAAAAGGGGGCATACGGTGGACATTAATCTAATTCTGAACAAGAAGTAAAAATTGGAGGTGAATTTTCGAGACCATTCAAAATTTCTGCTAATTTTATCCAAGAAAAAATTAACACTGTATCCAACAAACTTATAATTTATAGCGAAATAGATTGTGTTTAGTTCGTATTTTAATTTACTATAGCAAGGTGATTAATATCAATATTTTTTTAATCTTCGCGCAACAAAAAAGGTTTTATTCGTTGCTTGACGAAAACCTTTATTCCTTAATAAACAGAAAATATTCTATAAAGTTTTAAGATTTCATCATTATCTCAAAATCTCGTTAATTTATTTAATGAAATTTCAACTGATATCAAGAACAAAGAGCATTACCTACTGAATAATCAAGTGAATATCCTAATATTCCAACTACATAATTGTAAATTGATGAATACAGACAATTATTTTTCTCTCTAGGGAACTGCGATAATGGCAGGCTGCAAAGGTGATGCAACGGTTTTGAAACCCACTATTATGTGTGCTGTACCTGTAAGTATTATTTCATATTTCGTAGATTTTTAGTTTGCTTCCAAACAATTTCTTTACTAATTATTTCTTTGTTTCAGCTGATGGCTGACAGGATCCGTAAAGGAGTAATGGAAGCTACAAAACAGAAAAGTAGATTTGCTCAGGAATTTTTCCAGTTTGCTCTGAAATACAAGTTGTTCTGGCACCGAAAAGGATTTAGAACCCCTATTTTAAACAGGTTGGTGGCAATTTATAAATTCGGTTGCAAAATTGCAAAAAAAGTTTTTAATTTGAAACTATTTTTATTAACCTTAAAAAAAATTAAAGCCATTAGGAAGGAAATGATGAGAAATTTGTGTATTATCTTGATCTGATATTCGGTTTAGTAATTTTTCTGACAAGAAGTTCTGCAGAGATCTTTTATTCATCTCCACTGACATTTTTACCCGTTTTACGGTTAATTCAGTCCATTGGGATATCTATCATATGAATATTTTATAATAGAAGTAGGAAATTTGTAGGATATCACAAATTGTTTGCTTTCCTAGCCTTTTTTTCTCATTTTGAGATCTTTAACTATTATAAATGTATCTCTGGATGTTAAAAAAAAAAATCCATTATCTTGAAGTTTGTTAAACATGTTTCTATAAAACAAAATGAATTGACTGTTATGCAACTGAATTCTAAAAATTATTCCATTACAAGCATGGAATACTGAGTAATTTTGAAGCCATTTTTAAATTTTGTGAACAAGTAAATAATTTAGATCGTTATTTGCTTCCTATATCAGATTTTCTAATTTTAATTACAACTGAATAAATACAAACACTACAATTTTTTTCTTCAAATTTTGTGTTTTTAAGTTACTTTTTTGCAACTTAAAAGAAATGAATTATTTCGAAATTCAAAGAAAAGTTTGCAAACACAGAAAAGGAGCTTCTTCCTACTGATATCTTTCAAAGCTTCCTTCGCAATTTACTAAAACAGGCAACTGCTATGTAACCATTTGTAATTATCTGAAAGGTTTCATGTCTTTCATATACAAGACTAATCAATCTTGTTGTTTGATGTCGTAGTTTCTTGCTAAAACTGAATCTATTTTTAGGCTTATTTTTAATAAAATAAAGGAGATGATTGGAGGCAGAGTCCGCATAATGGCTTGCGGAGGGGCTCCTCTTTCTCCAGATACACACGAATTCATTCGAATGTCGTTGGACGTGCAAATGCTGCAAGCCTACGGGATGACAGAAACAGCCGCCAGCGCTACTCTGATGGCTAGTGAGTAGTAAAATAGTTCTTGTTCATTTGTTTTTATCACATCTGCAAAACGTACTTCAATACAAATGGGACTGTAGCTCTAGCGGCATTCTTGTACTTGGTATAATTTTGATGTTCTTCTGGTAGAGGATTTTGTAAGGATGGAAAATTGTTTAAAGCTGTTAGTTCTTTTTTCAATTTACAAATAGAGCTAAGATGTCATTGACTCCTTTGAAGATTCTAGGTGCTGTAATCCAGATTAAGTTAGTGGAGATGAACAGTATGATGTAGATGATTGCACGTGGCAAAACACACTCATCTATATTCAGTTTTCCAATAGTAGAGCGGTTTTAACATTTGTTACTAAATATGATTATCCTGCTCTGTGCATGTCATGTCTGCTCAGATATATTCAGAATCATAAAGCTGGAATGCTCACACACCCCATCTTCTGTCGACGAAAGTAGGATTCTTGCTCACTAAATATGTTCAGAAAAACCATGGCTTGATGTTATTTTACAACTTATACCATAGAACTATCAACCAAAGAAATATACGTGAAATAATGTCCTTAGAACCACCGTCTTGCCTTTATTTGGAATGTGCCTTATTGATCAAATTGATGGGTGTTCAAAACTGAATAAATTATTCCATTTTAGAAATTTCTTCCATGTTAACTCACTGGGATTTGATATTGTAGAAAATAACATACTTTGTATGATTGACAAAATTTTAATTTGATCAAGTAACATATGATAAATGAAAAAGTTTCTTAATAAGATATATCGAGTGGAATGAAATGTTTTATTCCAGGATTTTAAACAATTTATTAGCATTATATGTTGAGAGTATCTTGAAAACATTAAGTTTGTTTTTAAAAAAAGAAAAAATTTGTATTGCCTGAGTTTATTGCAAAATTGCTTAGAAAGCACATTTAAGACTTGTTAAAATATTATAAACTTTTTTTCTTTCAGTAAATGACTTTAGCACAGGACGAGTAGGAGCTCCTTTAAGTAATTGTTACATTCGACTTGTTGATTGGCCAGAAGGTGAATATCGATACGATTTTTCTGGATTTTTGTTTATACATACTATAAACCTAAGATTGTGTGTACGATGCTAAAGAAATTCATACTTGGTATGTGGAGTGTTGTGAATGTAATTTTGACAATCATTACTTTCCCAAAATTAAGAAATTTATCTTCTAATAAGAAACTTTTTAAAAAAATTCTTACTAATAAGGTGCTTGCGCTAAACAGTTTAAAAAAATGTTTCTTAATGAAGAAAAGGACAAGCCTACAAATAGCTTAACACAATCAATAAACACAATACATGCAGATTTCAAAATGCATTTTACAGGATTGACTGCTTTGCAACATATATTTCCATTTTGGAATTTAAAACTTAACTATTACAAAACCAAATTATTAATCAAACGATTTCAAAATTAAGTTTACAAAATGCTATTTTAGAAAAAAAAATCTTTAATATATTTCACAGCTTTAAAGGAATTTCTCCACAGAAACGTAACAAGGTCTATCCTTTCTTTTAATATAAAATTTGCTTTGGCCATTTGTTTCGTACGCTGGCTTTTCTTGATAATCTTCAATCCAAACCACGCTTTTTCGTGTGCATGACTAACATGCTAAAGCATACTTTCTTTTTTTATTGCCTTGACATGAACCTTTTAAACTTTCACTTTATTTGAAAATATTCAAAAAAATTCAGCATTCCATGTCTTCAAGCAAAAAAAAAAAAAATGACAGAAATAATTAAATTAAATCGAAAATAAAAGTTTCTATAATAAGAGAAATTGCACCACATCCATTACTACAATTAAAATTTATAGGTCAACACTTTTGAATACTCATTTTAAACAGCTTCAGCAAAGAAAGCTCGTTATTGTGGCTTATATTTTATCCCAAAAATTGAAGATTCATTTTATCAGTGTGATAAATGTTGTATGACTTTATGTATAAACCATTTCAAGCACTACAATAATGAGAAATACCATAAAATTTAATTTCTCAAATGATTTTCAATGTATAACTTTACTGAACTTAATAAATTATTTATGTAGGCCAATTTTTTTATTTTGAAATATTTCTATTTTAATATGTTAAATAAATTATGATATGTACCAAATGTTCACCTTTTTGTTATTGATGCAAATGAGCCAATGTAAAAGTGTGTGTTGCAACTTTTCAAGTAATATTTTTCTTTATGGGAAAGGAAACTACCATGCAACTGACAAGCCATATCCAAGAGGAGAAATTGTCATTGGTGGCGATTGTGTTTCTTCAGGATATTTCAAAAACGAGGCCGTAACAAAAGAATGCTTCAAGGAGGAAGATGGCATTCGATGGTTCTATTCTGGTGATATCGGAGAGCTTCATCCTGATGGCACATTTAAAATTATCGGTAAGACTTTCATGAAGTGAAATTCGCTTAAGTTTCCTTTTCTAGGATCTGTTACTATTTGCTTAAAAATAAGTCTCCAAATACTTGCAGTATCAAACATTTTGAATGTATTTGGTTAATTCTAGAAGTAGTGGAATTACTTTGCATTTCGGCTTGTACTAATTTATACTGTTCTCTAATAAGCAAGTTACAACTAGTCTTATTGTACAGTGTTCATAAAAGGCTATATCAAGCTATTTTCTGCAGGTTTGAAACTTTAAAATTCTTTGCATATACATTGTATTTTCTTGCAGTTTGCTACATGCTTTTTGAAAAGATATTCCAAGAGCTTAAGTTTAACAAAGACTGTCCATAGTGATGAAAAGGGCATTTAATGTGACTTTCTGAATTTCATAAGAAATTTTTATCGACAGTTAACGATATTAAATAATGTTTATTCATTATTGTAGTAATTTAGTTTTCATTCAACACTTCTGAAATTCATTCGAACTTCAAACAAGAATCAACTACTTAGCTATTTTGTAACAAAAACTGAAAAAATTGGAATTAAGAGATTTAAATCTGGACTACTTGATTACAGCTTCTACTTTATGTGCCATATGAATAAAATATGTATTTGAACTATATAATTATTGAAATATTTGTGTACATGCAGTACTACGAATGAATTTTGCTAAATAGTTAAATTTAAATAACTTTAAAAAAGTAAACTACCTCCAAGTGAAAGTACCTTGACAGCCAAATCAGAAAACTAATTTCCTTTTTATATCTTGTTTTCGCTTTTATTATTTTAACCAATCATTTTTTAATTACTTGTATATAATTAAACCTCTTTTCATACTGCAGGCATTTGTACCAGGCTTTCGCCTAAATTTATATAGTATTTTGGCGTTTTGTGCATTCTTGTAATTGCTATTTTATGAAGATAATGGAGTATTTCAATGAATTTACTCCTCCTTCTAGACTACTTTTGGTAGCCCATAAATACAAATTCTATAAATACAAACACTGCGGTAAATATATTTAAATTGCTATGTTCAGATATTACCATTAAAATTTCTTTTTTCATTTGTAGATCGTAAAAAGGACCTCGTGAAATTGCAATATGGCGAATACATATCACTTGGAAAAGTAGAATCCGAACTCAAAACTTGCCCATTGGTTGATAACATCTGCGTTGTTGGAAATGGCTTGCATGACTACTTGGTAGCCTTGGTGGTTCCAAATACTGAGCAACTGAAAACTTTGGCAAAGAAACTTGGAAAAGAGGACATGCCAATGAACAAACTATGCCATGATCCTGCTATAATAGCTGCTTTTTCAAGCGCTATCATGGAGCAAGGGCAAAAGAGTAAGCTGTTTTATTTGTGTGTGTGTGTGTGGATATGAAAAATTTGAATTTAAAAAACTTTATCAATTCTACATTTATAAAAGGATATTTAGGCTGAAAATTTTTTTTAATTTGTAGCTTCTTCTAATGCACGACGATCTTAAAATTCGGATCGAATTCTGATAAAATTAAATGTTTTAAATGTACGAAATAAAAATTAAGAAAAGGTTATTTTATGCAATTACCTTCTCTTTGCTTTGTATTGATATGGCGAAAGGATTTTAAAATTGTAATTTTTAAATGCTTATCGTTTAAAAGAAATAGGAAAGCTTCAAAGAATTCATTTCATTCAAATATTTCCCGATTTTATTTCTAAATTAAATTCTAAGTTTATTAGTAACAATCTTATGAACAAACGTACCATGTAATACTAATAATCACAAACTCTATTATGCTTCGATTGGAAAAACTTAAAAAGCGTAAACGAAACAAGACGCACTTTGATTGGGAAAATAAGTGTTATCTGTCTGCCGAGGGCAATGTTGAAGAATGTCTAATGTAATAAATACATCGTTGCTGCGGAGGTTTCTATTTCTGTACAGAAGAATCAAAACAAAGTGAACGCCTTTCTAAAGAGAGATAAAGAATGGCTCCGATTTAGGTGTGACAAACTGCAATCAAAAATTTTTTTTCTTGCCTCGTAAAGGCCATTTCCTAAAGTTCCGACGACTTCAGTTGAAAAGGAAACATTCACTGATATATAAATTGATATTTAGGGTGAGTCTAAAACCAATGGACAACTTTTGAGGGGTGTCTGAGCTCACTATAAAAAAACAATTATTATAAGAATATATGACAGGAAGTGACGCGTTGAGGCACAAACAGAAAAAAATAACATATTAACGGAATCGTAAAATGTTCATTTGCAGGAGACTTTGCCAATGATTCCTACAGAGAATGTTAAAACAGTTGCTGGATGCTACTTATGGGAACCGCTGGGTTTGACGTGGTGGGCCAGTCCAATGTCCACTACGATCACCAGATTTATCAAGTTTCAATTTTTTTCCGATGGGGGCATTTAAAAGTCGTCGTTTATGAGACTCCAATCGACTCCATTGAAAAACTCGTTGTTCGACTATATTATACTATGCTACTGCATGTGTATGTGAAATACCCGGGGTATGAGAGTCTGTTCGCCAATCAATCCACCTACACTACCAAGCTTGAATTACTGTCGGTGGCAACAATATTGAGCATTCTTTGTAGACACTGATGTAAAAAATAGAGAAGACGTTGTAAATAATGTTTTTCATTTCATGTGTTATTTTTTGTGTTTGTACCTCAACACACGTCATTTACAGTCATATTTTCCTGTACAATAATTGTTTCTTATGAGTTCTGACCCCCCCCCTCAAAGTTTGCCCCATGATTTTAGACTCACCCTGTATAAAAATTATGAAATTGAAATATTTTTCGAAAATTCTTTAACTATGAACAAGTTAAATTAATTTGGTATAAATTTTTTTATGAAAATTGGTTAAATGAATGACCTCAGTTAGCAGCGTTATTATTGTGGAGTAGAATTTCTCAAATCTTGATTCTTAAGATCAATATTATTTTTTTGTATTGATGTGAATCCAGTTTCCTTATAGACGTATTTTAAAATAATCTTTATTTTTTCAGGCAAACTAATGCGCACAGAGATTCCGACCAAGGTGAAACTGTGCTCTGAAGAGTGGCAACCCGAATCGGGGCTGGTCACAGCTGCTTTTAAAATTCGAAGGAAATTCATAGAACAATTTTATCAGAACTCCATAGATGAGATGTATAATTCGAGTTTAAATGGTACATCTAAATCTACATGATCCTGTGTTGAATATGTGTTCACTTCTCTAGGATGGGAGAAAAAACTATTTCATTAAAATTACTTTGAGCCGAGAAGATTCGGTTTTGAAGTTATTTATAAAGTTCATTATGGACATCTTTTACTACACCTTCTTAGAAACTCCATTCACTCCAGTTTTATGTTTTGTGGTTCATGGAAATATTAATATTGAAAGTTGTTTTTGTATATTTGTTTGATATTAAATATTTTCTATTTATCTTTGTGCGCCTCCCTTTCTTTTGACTACAAAATAAAATACATATTTATGTAATGAAGAGACATATTGCATGATGGTCGGGGATTTAAAGGCATGATATTATATATGATAGTCATTTCCTTTTGAAATTAGTAGAGCAATATTAATCGTGGGCAAAGACATAAAAGCATTACTAAAATCATCAACTCTTTGACAGAATAATTTACTCTCTGGATTATACACTGCATTCTATTGAAAACTCGCATTGTTATTTCAATCTCAAGGGGAAAATAAGATACCCAAAATAATTAAATTTATCTAAATTTCTCATTAAGTAACTAGTACTTTGACCTAAATAAAAATTCTATAATTTGACCTCCAAGTTGAACTAAGCTTTGTAATTGATGTTGAATTACTCAATATTTTAGGCAGCTTTTCATAATTTAAATGAAATGTCTTACTAAAACCAAAATGTTTTTAAATATGATCGATATAAAATCTTACTTTTTAAAAATATTTTTTACATAGAAATATGGAAAATAGACATGTTGCCTTTCGTCTGATGGTTCTACCAAAATTTATATTCTTTAGAATAGATTTAGTGTTTCTATTGTGTTAAAATAAAAACAGATTTTAGATGAAAAAAATTACCAATTTGCTGAACAGTAGAATTTCTCCATTTTTAATTGTGAGTTGTTTCGAAAATTCACTGATAGTTGGAGCCACAAATACGAATTCAAAATTTAAATTATTCGAAAACTTACAGTTCTTAAAATGTTTTTAAGGGCTAAGAAAGCTTTAAAATTTGAAACTTTATCACATTAACAAGAAAGGCAAAAATAGATTACAAAATTTCCTATTAGTAAACACGTAAAGGTCGCATCAAATAAGAGCTTTAAAAACGGAAAACAAAAGCTTGTATTGAGTTTGGATGCATGTAACATTCACATTAACTTCTTTCATTCTTTTCCAACAATTCGATTTAAAAATTAATGAAACTTTTTTTACAGTCCCTTAATCCTTTCGACCCAATTAACTCTATTCTACCCCCAGATTCAAACATATCTGTACATTTAATGATTATTGAAACTGAAGTTACCATATTATAAAGATATTTTGATAGTTTCGAGATTGTCTTTTACTTTAAAATATCCTTAATATTTAGATATTTTTCCTTTTAAATGGTATCGAAAACTAGAAATACCTCCTTTTTTGTACTAATGTTTATCACCATGTAAAATCTAAAACTTTAGCTTGAACTCAGAACACAAAGTGCAGCAAACAATTTCGTTAGGTGAATTTATTGTTAAGGTTTAATTTGTTTCGGAAAATTAATGATTACTACACCAATATTAAAAAGTAATGCTTTCATTCTAGATAGAAATACACGATATTTGTTTTTAATTGGATTTCATGAAAAATCTATATTATCAGCTGTCTTGTTTAATAGCTACCTTTAAAAAAGCAATGACAGAAGAAACGTATAATTCGAATTGGTCGAGCATACTTGGTCGCCAAGCATCATTCGCGAGCCAAGAATATTTAATGAAATTAAATGTATCGTGTCTTGTTACTTGAAACAAATACCTCAGGTAAGCGTGTGCTCTGACTTCAATACTTGGGGTGTAGCCTTTCTGAAAGACTTCAAAGGGTAAACAGAGAAATTCCAACAACCTACCCTTTTGCAATGAACAATTCTTTGATTTGGGATATACCAATCTACTTGTTTTTTATTCATGTCAGTTCGGAATACAAAACTATAAGCGATAACTTCTCATTTTTCTCCAGATTTAACAGATTATTCTTTTATTCAAGAATATACTTGTGTTCAAAAGTAGTTAATTAAGTATGAATCATTGGTATTATTACACATTTTTTGATCCAAAAAAAATCATTTGAATTGGTTTTATACCTTATGTATATGCCATGAGTCTCACGAATTTTATTTTTTCCTCTTAAGATGTTTTAGCGCCATCTATTGATAAACCAAAGACATAAAATCTTTTGCAAATCATCATATTCTTTTTCCTTTCAATTCTAAGAGAGATTAGTAATTCCATGTTTCGGTTAGACATTGTGCGTACACAGACACAAGTAATTATCATTTCTTAATTTAAAAGTCTCTGTTCCACCTGTACGTTAAAAGAAAATCACGCCTTGCTTGATGTTTAGAAAAATGTGTTGTAAAGACTCTTTCGTTTCCTGTTCCAAAATGTTGTGCAACAAAAATATTTTTGTGCTAATACGTTAGATTTAAAAGCATCACTTGTAAAACAAAACATAAAACATTACACATTTCAAATATTTAAATAAATATCAAAATTTTATAATATTTATTTATTTTTACATTTTAAGCTACTCTATTCGCTTAAATCTTATTTCAACAACTTTAACTTAGAAAAATGTGATATTTTAAAAATATTTTTATGTGGAATATGTTATATATAGCAGAGTTTTAAAGTAATAAGTTTTAATTTAATTCAATAATATGTAAAGTAATAAATAACCTATATTTAAAAAAAATGATAATTCTAATTTATTTTATAAACAAGTTATAAAGTTTTACGGATTAACATTTTAAAATTCTCAAGAGAGGGTGTAAAGGAAAAGCTCACCCCTTTTCCTCTAGAGTCGTGAAGTTTTCAATACCCCTCTCTAGAGTATTGAAAACTGAATACCTAAAATTTTTACTCCTTTAGTTATTTTTCGGTCTATTTGCAATGGACTAATGCTAACTTTGTATTCCATTACGAGCGTCTTGTGGCGCCATCTATTCCTGAAGGAAAGATATTTTAGAATGTATTGCAATTCATTAAATTCTATTTCTTTTCAAATTAAATAGAGCTTACTAGCTCCTGATTTCAGATATTTATCCTATAATATGTACAATAAGAATAAAAAACGTCTTCCGACTCGTTTTTGTACAGTTTTTTCCCAAAACATTTAATAATAAGTCAGTCTTAAAGAGTCTCGATGGTGAAAATTTACGTGACATATTTTCATTTTTCCTATGAATCATTTTAGGAAAATAAAATAATAATAACACAAATCTACCTGTATAAAATCCCTCTTTATCTTTAACAAAAATCTGCAGTTTTCAACCGATATTGATGAAATTTGTCATTCGTGCCCATCAGAAAAATTTAATCACGCTCAATATTTTAAAGTTCAAAAGTTAGTTAAAATTTTACTGGATTAAAAATTTAGAAATCATTTAACGTCTTCTTAATATATTTCCTCAAACATTATATCACAAGAATAATTTTTGCACCATTTTAAAATGCAAAAAATTATCTTTTCATTCATTGACTTAATTTGAAACGTTTTCCCCTAATGATGACTATTTGATTTTTTTAATGAATTGCAACACCTTTTTTTACTGTTATGAGGAAATTAAAATTATTTCCATGCTTTTGTACTAACGCATTTATGCGAAATATGTTATTTCTCTATGTTATTTCTTGAGAAACAAAAATTTATGTTTCAGAATACTTACTACCGAACGATATAAGTATTATGTTTCCGTTTTTTAATATTATTTTGCATTGATAAATTAATTTACTTATTATGATAATATTGTTTTTGATATTTAATTTGTAAATAATTTTTGAAAATGTATATGTTCGATCCAAAGTCTTAATATATTTAATTGGCAATAAAAACTTCTACTATTTAGGTATTACTGGTTTTGTGACATAATTTTGTATTAATCCATAATTTAATCAAATATTTAAATCACATTATCTTTATCCATTGCTAAAACTATGATTATTAACGCTATTTCTTTTGATGCATTAATTCCATAGTAGATATTTCGTTCACCTGGAATTTCATATCATATACTTTCTAATTTATATTTCTCAACTCAAAGTGAATTTTAAAATAATGACTTTCATTTCATTTTGTAAGATTTGAATAATTAAGACTTTTCTTACATGATTGATTCGTTTTACTTTAATAACGAAATTTACTTTTTGTTTTACCTTCTAATGCTAGATTGTTAGTTTCATATTCGTATTTATTATAATTTGAGATATTTTTTAACATTTGATTTAAAAGAAAATTAAGAAATTGTAACGTTTTATAAAAATCATAATTTTAAAAATTCTGACCTATAATTCTTCTTAAATGATATTCTTTACATCTTTCTTAATCCAGCTTTGGATTTTAATTTCTATTTCAAGCCATTTTTTTAGTTTACCAAACATCATATTTTTCATTTTCTTCGATACCGTTAATGATGAAGATATCTTGAAAATTCTATTCATTTGATTTTTATGCTCTTAAATTTAGCCATACGCAGACATTTACTTCTGAACACTGCTTTATTTTGAAAGCAGGCCTTGAAAAAAAAATTTTCCTCTTTGTAAAAATTTCAGTTTCTTTTAAACTCATATTTTTCAGTCTCGTATAAAAAGTGTAGTTTTAAGTAACCATGCAATATGCCTAATTAGCGTGATAGCCAGAATTTTACATGAACCAGCTGACAATCATACGTGGCTGGTTAATATATAAGATAGTATATGCACTATATTTTTTACTTGACTTAAAAAATAATAATTTCAGAGTACAATTAGGTTTTATTTTGTTAATTACAATTAATTATTTAATCTAAAGAAATAATTATGTAATCCATCTATCGCAGCAGAAGATTTAATGGAAAAATTACAACTTTCCTTTCTACGTCGAAATTTAGACTGCATGTAAGTCCTCAACGCCTTATTTGAAATTTCAAAGTCCTATTTGTATTCGATCAAATTTAACTTTATAAATGTGAATTTTCATTCTAAACTGGTGTTATTGTCTGGAAAAAAATTAGTTCTAATTTTAAAAATCAAGAAAACCTCTTCAGAAACAAAAATTATATAAAATTTTAGAGGCTACATTTTTTAAATATCTGAAACGTTTTTTTTTTTTTAATGTACAACCTTTTTTCCCTGAGTAACAGCATTCGAAAGTAAAGATAAGATGAAAATTGATTCAAATTATTCTCTGCAAACATGAACTGCCGAATAAATGGACTAGAAAATATATAAAATTTCTTAGCACTGTTACCAGCAATCTAAAACATTTGGTTAGCGTTTCTTGACATTGCATTCCAAGCTTTATAACGTATATGTCATTGTCCATTTATAAAGTGAATCAAAATCTGAATTCGTTAAAAAAAATTACCCTTTTATTTATACAAGGCCGATTAATAAATAATCTCAAAAGTCCAAAATGATTTTGCGAACAAGTATATATATGAGATTAACCGTTCTACTAACTAATCGCTGCGGAACACTTTATAAAAAACGTCCTTTGAGTTCTTGTGAATTAAATACACTAATAGGTATCTCTAACAGCACCCAATTGCAACACATTACAACTTGCACGGTATCCATTTACTAAACATTGGCTGGGGAGTAATGTGCACAGAACATTATCTGCAATAGGATTTATCGCAAACAGCACCCAATCGCAATTATTGTATTAGATGTTGACTGTAAGAACATCGTACAAAAAAAGGTTGTTTTATTTATTGTGCATTAAATACAGTAAGATTTGCTTTAACTGGCAATCAACAATGAGCCCTAACATTAGAATAATACTTCATGTTTTCGAGATTTTTAAAAAAAAAAATGCATAATGGATTAATAATCAGGCCAAGTTTGAAAATGAGGAAAAGAACGGCGAAACAATTTTTGTTTTTAAAACAATCAATTGATCATATTTTACATATTGGATTTAGTTATAGAATCGGAGTGGATTAGTATGAATAGTATATAAAAACTGGGAAGATATAGATAATCATATTATCTATACACCTAAAATCAGCATATATTGGTAAAGGAAAATGGTCAAAAGAACTGAGATGAAGACGGAGGAAACCAAGGAATTTATGTGTCCAGATGGTGGGTGAAAACTTTTATAAAATTTAGGTAGAAACTTGCATCTACATCGTCACGCGATGGTATGAAGCACAATGATTTTTTAATATTTTGGAAACGATCTAATTAGCAAGATAGAATTCGAGGTATCACACCATGGAATGCGGGATTTTTATGTAAAAACAAGTGGGGTAATTTTTGTAAATGTTTAATTGTTTTTCCGAAACACAAAGTTCTATCATTTTAATATGTACATACTATTTTCAATATTATTTTTGATCGTGGTCAATAGAAAAGAAATCAAGCGTCCAAAAGACTTCATATTCATACTTCTAGAAGCATAAATTCAATTATTGACTTGTTTTGTATCAGTGGGATGCAAGATAAGAGATTTATTCTACTATACTTGAAGAAGCAATTCGGATCAGTTGGATTTTATGAGCCTTAGAAGACAACTCTCATCTCTCCCATTGGCCACAGATCCAGCATGATTCACAGATCTATTTCTGATTAACCAAACTCGTTTTATCTTCTCATCCCCATTATATTCTCACTACAAAAGAATATTTCAAAATTTCATCTGATGGCGACATGATATGGATACAAATAAATAATGGCCAATCATTTTAATCAATTGATCAGGGTGAAGCGAATGATTTATATATGAGTATTTCTAAAACATTTTTTATTGACAAATAATAATCTTGCCAGGAGAAAGATTCCATATCTGAGTTACCCTTGCACTGTTAAATGAAATACCTGAGATTTAATTGAAAGATCTTCTTCGTAACAGTGTAGAGGTAAGCCACCAGTCATAACACTTCCTCCCATGGGAGGTACGTCTCCTCATTAAATTGGAAATAATTAGACCCCTTAGCCTTAACTCTATCAATAAAGGAAGGCCCCAAATGCTCTTTAAAAACTAAGTGGGTGCTGAAATGCCAGGATACCACTGCTAAATTCCCCTTGTGTATTCTTTCCGTTTTATTAAGTGTGATAGATGAATGCCTGAATAGAACAATTTCTTCGTTAAATAGCTCGCCCAAAGGGATTGGGAGGCATAGAAGCTTTCCGAGGTTCTGATATGCACAAAAGTTTTCCAGTGTTCATTTGTTTAAAAGATATCAACTAGTTGGGTCCTCTTTTGTCCATCAACTCCTTTAGAACACATGGTCTCATTGCGGTTTTTGAGGAAGGCAGAGAATTTTATTATCTTTGAAAGAGAAATTCTAGAGTTCCTGTATTCTGAAGTACTTTAATTCGAATAGTCTTGTGAATGAAATGGTCAATATACTTGTCAGAAAAACAAAAATCCGTCATAATACTCTTATCACCATTATAATTCTCACCACCATATCAAAGGTGCTTCGCTCTAGTGCGATGCTGGATTGTAATAAAGAAGTTTTATCGTTATTTCATAAGTATATGAAATTATTTGAAATAAAATAAATGACTTTAAATTATGCAAATCAAACTTTCATCTGTTATTATTTATGGTATCTATGAACAGATTTAAGCACTGAAAATACATCGAAAACATTGATCTTTTGTAATAAATTTATTAAATAAGTTAATATATAAAAAGAAAAATATAAAAACCACATACAATAGACACATGCAATATAATAACTTAGCAATGAAAAATTCACGACACAAATTCCATTTTTACTACACATTAAATGTATGAAAAATCAATTCGAATGAAAAGAAGATACTTTCAAAAGCTAGCAATACGCCCAATAAATAAGACAGCTCCTGATTTTTTATCCATTACCAGAAAGATAAATGGTCGATTAGCTTCAAAGTATTGTTCATCAGCTTGCCCAATTCTTTCTGCCAAAGCCACTGTTGCAGCATTAGCTAAACTTCCCTTTTCATCCACCTGAATGAGTGCTCTGTGAATGAAATCAGTTACAAACAATCCATTCGAAATTCCTCTTAAATCAGCTTCAGTTGGTGAGAAGATATCTTTGATTCCTAATGTCCACAGTAAGCCAGTTAGTTGTGGACTTCTGTCAATTGTGAAACGTGGTAATCGGATATTGACTTCTTGTTTCTGCATTGTACCTGAAAATATGAAATATATATATATATATTGTAGCAATTAATTGCAGATTAATTCTTCATTTTTCGTGTATAATCAAGCTTAAAGCATTGATTTTAATAAGTTTTATTGAGATTATCCTCATACTCTTGCAATGTAAAAAGAAGGCGGTAGCTCAAGCAAGACGAACAATACTTTTCCAGTAACCAGAAATCGCAATATTGTATCCGCTGATTCCTTATAAGAATTTTTAAAAAACTCGCAGCTCAAAATATTTCATGGACAAGCTACTTTATATTCATAAAGAGATGAGAATTTGATTGAGAATTCGAAGGTTTGTTGGCCTAACCATTAAGAATAGCCATATCTGCCAATTTCCCATACGGGCATTACTCCACATGTCACAAGTAATATTATTTAGCATTCTATTTAATAATACAAAGAAGAACTGAATACTTTCTTTTATTCAGCTGTGTAGCTGAATGTCCCCTGGAGCTTACAGATTTTATTTTGTTTCTTCAACTGCAGAGCGGTTTTTTTTTTTTGATCCTACGATATTCGACTCCATTCTTTTACAATAGCAAGATAGTGAATAAGCTGTACATTAAAAAAAGCAAAAATATCTTGCCCCCTCCCATCTTAATGAACAATTATTAATGAATAAATACCGTTATATGAATCCAAAATCAAATTTCTAAGGCGTGAGGGAAAATTAGGATGGAGTCAACTCATATCTTATTACTAAGGCTATTGTATCATGATACTACGAGTATTTTGTATATATAATGAGAGGTTAGTTATAGTTATAAATATTTTTCATGAAGACTTAACATGCTGACATTAACGGAATAAAAAATCATTCGTGACATAATTTTATACAATAATATTTGTGTAATAACGATTTGTAAAATAAAAAAAGACTTTAAGAAGAGATTTCGAATTTTAATTACATAAAATTAAACGAAATGGTGTTTGAAACTATTATATCGGCCATTTTCTTAAATTGTAATTTAATTTTCATCACCTCTAAAGTTTTTTTAATTCAAATTGCTAATGGCTGAAATCATAAAAATGGCATTAAACTGCTTATGGAAACAATCTCGAAAGCTAATAATATCAGTCATGTGCTTGGAACTTTATATTAAAGAATATGAGATAATACATAAATTTGTCAAGAAAAATGTCGAGAGATATTCTTGAGATTTTTCCTGTTGTGGTACGTAGGTAAATCTAAAATGACCCGTAATTTTTCGAGAAAAATACATCTAAAGAAAAAATGTAACTGTACGCACATCTATAGCGTGTAAATACTGTGATCATGTGAGAGAAGTTTCTCATAATGTCTATCTTATTTTTTAAGATTATACATGATAACACTGGTAGGAGTACACACCAAAGGAGGAACAAAGAGTTGTCCATTTTCTTTGGTTGAAAGGTTTTTACAGGAGTTGAAAGTGTTCGGACACTTCACATAGTACTAAAGCAGTGGTCTTCCATATTGAGACGTATACAAATAAATCAAGCAGCTCCAAAACCACCAAATACGTTTGAACCACTATGAGATGAATGGAAGTTGCTTTAAATTAGATGCCTAATCAAAAAACCTTATTCTTGTACAGAATGAGCAAATTTGCAAACAGCAGAACAAAAAGGAAAGGGAAGATATTGAGAAATCATCTTCTTACTCAGCCTCAAGCTTTGCTGACTTACTGTTCAAATATCAAGTGAGAAAAAAAAAATCTTGACTTGCCTGTCAATATTTATTCGCACTTTATATTTGATTTGCTTGTCAATATTTATTCGCACTTTATATTTGATTTGCCTGTCAATATTTATTCGCACTTTATATTTAATTTGCTTGTATATCAGTATTCTATCAAAATCGTCACAAAAATATCATCCAATGCATTTCTTTTCAGTACAAAAGCTTTGAATCAAATTATTAACTATGAAACAAAAGATAACATTACCTATGAGATATTTTAAAGACGTCGCATTTAACTGAAGGAATCCTCTTGCGTTGTCTGGGAGTATTAAGAACATGGATACACGCGGCTGAACAAAAGGCAGTTCAAGTATACTGGCTGAAATGGACGGGCTATGACCAAGAGCAACGAGCATCTTTCCAGACATAATTGGCACTTGAACACGATGATGGGGTGTCACATAAAAAAATCCATTGGGTTCAGTGGCTTGAGGATTGAACTGCCTATATAAAACCATAAAATTATGAATAAAATATAACACTGATTTAAATATCAGATTGATTTTTAGTGTTTAAAATGATTTTTTTAGTTTATGTTATCTACAAAAAGAAATTAAAATTCATTACATGAATATTAAATGTTTGGACATAAACCATGGTTCTTATAGCAGACAAAAAATATTGGGCCGCGGTGGCCTGCTGGTAAGGTCTCGGCTTCGGAACCCAAGAGTTTCAGGTTCGAGATTCGATTCCACCTTAGAACCGTCGTGTGAGGGGCGTCTCTTGCACGTTGAATCTGTCAGGCCAAACGTCCTCCCGCTGGTGTGGCGTGGTGTGGAGAGGGGGATGCCACTTCAGGTGTCATCCTCGTCATCTGACCGTGGCTCAAAATGACGAGCTCCGTCCCAAAATAGCCCTCGTGTTGCTTTAAAACGGGACGTTAATATAACCAAACTAATCTAAAAAATATTTTAAAATATGTTTAACCCTAATATACGAAGCTTTCTTTTCTAAGTATGGGTCATTATCTTATATTTTGTTGAAATCTTTTTTTAAATTCTGAAAATGATGACAATATATTTTATGAAAAGAATTATGAAACCGTATCTTGATCGAAAGTTAAAGAGTTATCCATAAATATACCGTCGATCTTTACATAACGCCTTTTAGCATATAATAAAATAAAATAAAAACAATTACATCAATAATGGACAATATATTTTATGAAAGGAATTATGAAATCGTATCCTGATCGAAAGTTTAAGAGTTATCTATAAATATACCAATGATCCTTCATAACGCTTTTTAGCATATTATAGCATAAAAAAACAATTACATCGATAATTGCCATACATTATACCGTAATAAAATATGAAAAGTATCTTTCTATTTGCATATTAATGATATTCTTGCTTTCATTTTATTGCTTACTTAGAAAGGTTAAGAGTCGTTTTCAAATTAATATTCATTTTGTAGCTATCAAGATTTCAATATTAGTTTCGAAGCAACGCAGCCTATGATTATTTCACTGCTACTTATACATTATTTATTGATACTAATGCATTTACTTATAGTGTAATCAATGTTCATCACAAACTTTTAAAAATACATTTTTTAAAAGTTACTTTTACATTTTGTCCCACAGAGGAATAACAAAAATTACTTTTCTAAATTAGATAATGCTCTACTTGATCTGCACTGGTTAATAATACTTGCGATAGTTTGTGATAATTTACATTTTAAAATTTGCTTAAAATTGATTATCTATTTCGACGTCTATTAACCTTAAATATAGAATTAAAATTTAAAAAAATTCTATTACATGCAATTGTACTATTTTTCTGACCCCAATTCCAGATCAATCTGACAGCCGACTAACTTATTTATCTTCATTATGAATGCTTCTTTGTTTTAATTATTGCTACTATTAAAAGAAAAATCAAAAATTTTACATGAAGAAGATCAAATATTATTAAATTGTCTTGTAAAAAAGTGAAAAAAACTAAAGAAATATTATTCTAAAATTACATTTAACATCGATAAAAAAATCTAAAAAACCTGCAAAAGGTATGAAATTTAAAATTTAAAAAAGTAAAAGTTAAATGAGAATTGACATGTTATTGAAATTTTGCCACTTAATTGAAATCTCGTTCACAGGCAGTCAGGTATAATTCCATACATACTTTTTTCGAATTCATGGAAGTTAAAATATGAATATTCCTCAAAGTTTGAAGATCAAATTTTTTTACTGATTACAACACTTTATCTTTTATATTTCATATACGATTAAATAAAATCCGATACATAAAAATAAAAATCACCAAACGAGGAGAGCTAGATGGATAAAATTTGGTGCACAGATTTAACATCTATAATGTAAACACCTATCAAATTATGAGCCAAATCCTACAAGGGGTTGACCGATCTCTATTTTCAGAAATAGAACGCAAATAACTCAGATACGTAAACGCAATAACTAAATAATGCAGTGACTTAAACATATCAAATTTGGTATGTAATTTTGACACCCCAATTATAGTTCTGTTATAGTCGGTTTGTAAACCGCATCTAAAACGCAAATTTAATTTTAGCATGCTATTAACCCTATGTCTGGGTCACGGGGACCTGGTAATAAGGCTTCGGCTTCAGAACCGAAGTTTTTAGGTTCGATACCGGAATCCACCAAGAAACTGTCATTTAAACCTATCTGGTGCACATTAAACCCATCGGGACCAAACGCCCTCCCGTTAGTGTGGTGCGAAAGTTTGAAGAAGGATGTGCCAATTCAGGTGTCGTCCTCATCATCTGATCGTAATTAAAAATTATGATATCCGTTTCAAAAAATCCCTAATGCTGTTTTAAAAACGGAACGTTGATATAACTAAACTGAACAAACCACATGTTAGGGATTAATCAAAAAAATCCTTGCCAAGGATCGCATGAAAGCTAATTAAAAATGCTAAATTTATGTCGAAGATTAATATTTCGTTACTATTGTTCTCCAATGTCATGCACGGAGTTTACAGAGATTTCCTCAGTGAAACCTTTATTAGAGAATATACGAGAAGATTTTGAGGAGACCACTCCCCCATTATAATCATTAAAATCAATAATATAATATTTCTCATATCGATAATTTAAATCTTTTTATATAAATTTATATTTCAGATTTAGATATGGTTTGATAATTATCACTACTTAATTGCAATAAGATATAATATAAGATTAACAAGTAAATCTTTAAAATATTATAAGCAGTACTTCAGTGAATAATTCTCTTCAATCCTTCATACATAATTTCTGCTCGATTCACAATGTCTGATCGTCATTCTAGCAGACAAATTTAGAACTATGAATCTTGCTTAAAAGAACCGCACGCATAGTTATAAATCCTACGATTATAGGCGATTAGAATTCTGAACCTTTTAAAAATCGATATTTATGAAGGAAAAGCAATTTCTTTAATAACAACATTCCCTCTATACAATATCCTAAGCCCACGCAGCTTACTAAAATCCCTCTCCGTTCTTCGGATATTTTAGTCCTTTATTGATCTGGAGGCGGAGTAAATCGATTAAATTCAATTGACGTCAAATACAAAACAGAAATACAGAATTTAGCAGAAAAGCAATAAATGATACAAAATATATTAAATGATACTTTGTACCATTATATTGATACAAAGTAAATTATGTGATACTTTGTATCAATATAATGATACTTTGTATTATTATTATGATACTTTGTGTTACTATTATGATACTTTGTTTCATTATAATGATACTTGGTATTAATATAACGATACTTTGTATTAATATATTAATATTTTGTATCAATATAATGATACAATGTATTATTTTAAGATAGTTTGTATCATTATAATGATAGAAAGTATCATTTTAAGATAGTTTGTATCATTATAATGATAGAAAGTATCATTTTAAGATAGTTTGTATCATTATAATGATAAAAAGTATCATTTCAAGATAGTTTTTAGGCTGGAATAGAGCATTTTCATCGAATTTATAGAGGGAATATGTATTCTGGACGATTTTTTGGGGTAGATTAGCATAAAAATTTGACACGAAACTGCAATTGTAATCACAAGTGAACGTACAGAATTTCATTGCTTAAATCATTGCATTTACACGCATGCGGCAGTACAGATTGAAGGACGGTCAACCTCTTGTTGGATTTGTCTCAAAATTTGATAGGTTTCTGCAATGCAGATATTAAATCTGTGTACCACGAATTTCATCCATCGACCTTTTTGTATTTTGGAGTTAAAGAATTTGTTTGTAATTAAGCAGACAAACTAACAGACTTCTTATGAATGGATTTCATTGAAAATTTAATAGAAATCCACAAATTTTTACACTGGTGCATATATCATTTATATAGTTCAAAGAGTTTTTGAGTTAAAATGTTAAGACAGACAGACATAATGATAAAAAAGGGTTTTTCTGACTCAGGAAGGTTTGAAACGTGAGATTCATCAAAACCTGGAGTTTAAATATTTTCATGATTACTGTTTTTCCTCTATGGTTTGTATAAGAGAAAGCAAAGAACTATCAGTTTTTAAGGTTCTAACTAAAATTGGAGTTCCTTTTTTATCAGTCATGTGTTTATTTACTTTATACAATCACCGTATAAAATTTTTTGTTGGATACTTAGTTTATAGAGGTTTTTTGTGTGATTTCTCATAAATTTGGATGTATGTAGTTTAAATTTTTTTCTGTGTTCGATATAGGAAACAGAAAAATCTTTTTTCCTGGGGAAATAAAACTAAATAAATTAATCAAGCCGTTAAGGCTTTTACTTTCTTTTTGCTTGCTCATATACGTATTATAGAAAAGATATAGCAATTGTCAAAGAATTCGAGCTCGAGAGTTTGATAAATTCCCATGTTTCAGATCTTCTTGAGTTCGGGAAATGCATTTTTGCAAAATGTCTGTCTGTCTGCATTTATGTGAAAAAGATCACTCAAAAACGCTTAGAGCTAGATGTTTGAAATTTGGTATACGATCTTTACATCAAATTTGCTGATTTATATCGAATTTTGAGTAAAATCTGTTCAAAAGAAGTCCGTCTGACCGGCTGTTTGAATATAAATTAATGCTATAGTTATAAAACGTACCGAACTAAATAGATAAAATTTAGTGCGCAGAATTAAAATCTATAATGTTTACATCTTTTACATTTTGAGCCAAATTCAACTGTGGGTTGACTGTCTGTCGGTCTATACTTTCAGAAGCCTGCTAACGAGATAGTTCAAAAAGGCAATGGCTTGAATATATCAAATTTAGCATGGCATTTTGTGACTAAAAGTGCAGTTCTGGGTCAAGTTTTTGTTTCAGTTGTTTGAGAAAAACATTTCTGAAACACATATTCGATTTTGGAATACTATTAAAGCATGCCGAGGATTAGCAGCCAAACAACTCGCCCAGGATAACAGAATAGATTCAGTAAAAATTCCAAATTCCCGCCAAAAGTTAATATTTTGGAACTATTGTATGCCAATGTCAAGTAAGACGTGTGTGTTGTTGTTGTTTTTTAGGGGAGGAGAGACTGCACCCACTGGTCTAAAATAAAGTTTGAAAACAGTAGAACTTAAATAAAGCTTGTATGAAAATTTAGAATTTTGATAGAGTATTTTACCATTTCATATTTAAAACAAAACTATTTTTAAAGTGAAACAAGATATTTTTAAAACTCTACAAAGACTTTGAGAACAAATATCTGTAACTTAAGCGAATTAAGTTAATAATTAAACAAAAATAATTTAACAAAAATGCTCTTTTTCGATCCTGATAAAATCGTAAATTCGTTTCGTTATTATCGTTTATCAATGGCATGCAAAGTATTCGAGGCATTACCCAAGGTCCTCAATTTTATGCGGAGGCAGTTTGATAAGACCTTTAATGAAGATATGCGAGAAATGTTTAGGGAGGTCACTCCCGCTTTTATTATTATTATTTTTACTATAACGAAATCAAATCAATGCAAGTCTTTTTTACTGTTTTTCAATTTGTGTGCATATGAATACCAAATGTACGGTTTCATCATCCAATTTGCAGATCAGCATCAAATTTCGGAGAAAATCCGTTTACACTTATTATCTGTTTTTTTTTTAAAGTTTCTGAGTGAATAAAATCGATAGCTCAAAAATGCGATTGATTAGATAAATGAAATTTGGTATGCAATCTTTTCTTTAAAATCGTAAATACAAACCAAATTTTGAACAAAATAGAGTGCCAGGAAAAGTTGCATAATACTTAAATGCTTCATACTTTGTTATACAAAAAGGTAAACTCCTTTGTTAAAAAAAATTATGTCGAGGCGTTTGACTCTACATTTCCTTACTCCCAACAGTATTTGCTACACTATTAAAATCCTGGCTATTTTAAGATGATTTCGTAACAGTGATAAGTAACAATGATTAGATAATGAAGGCGAATTCTATGTCAAAATGTCAAAGAACCAATCTACTGAATAGGTGGATAAAATCAGTATTCTCACAAACTCTATTGCGAAAAGAATGTGGGAAATGATTACTGTATGTACAATTATATCATTAAACATTTATTTTTATTATTTATATAGACAAATTTTTATATCCGTTGACAAGGTTTCCATATAAATATATGATTCAAGAAGTCTCTCTCTCTCTCTCTCTCTGTGTGTGTGTGTGTGTGTGTGTGTGTGTGTGTGTGTGTGTGTGTGTGTGTGTGTGTGTGTGTGTGTGTGTG
>JAPMOQ010013705.1:1236207-1309294 GCA_026543055.1 Argiope trifasciata
GTGTGTGTGTGTGTGTGTGTGTGTGTGTGTGTGTGTGTGTGTGTGTGCGTGCGTGTGTGTACGTGCGTGAGTGTGTGTGGTTCAAGAGGTTTGTATAAAATTATGTTTAAAAATACAGATTAATAAGTACATTTATCAATTAAAAGTCACGTAATATCTCTTTTTTAACTTTCAAATTTAATTGGATGAGCTGACAAAATCGATAGATGGTTTTCTGACGATCGTATTGATTTAGTACAGTCGTTTCTATGGAGATGTTGAAATGAGCGAAATGAAAGGGTTGTTATTGTTGCTGTGTGAAAAGAGGAGGGTAAAAGATAAGACTTCTCGAGTTGCTTAAAGGTTTATGATGAAATCTAATGCGCCTAAGTTCTCGAGCTCTGTTCTGTCATCCATGTTTGTGCATTTTGAGGCGCCAAAAATAATATCACGTACGTCGCATGATAATGCTGCATATTAACCTTCTGGCTGCCGATTTTTTTAAAGTTCTTTTTTTAAATGTAACTTTTGAGAATAAATTCTATACTTTTATAGTTAAGCAAACAGTCATTATATGCCAGCCGATAATGGCATGATATCATTCAAATCTGTGATAGTAAAAGTTAATAACATTTACTCATGAAAACATCAGAATTTATTAGAAAATAGACTTCCAACTCGTGGAAATTGTGATATAAGTAGTTGGAGGTTTAATATATGAAGTAGTTGAAGTTATCAACATCTCACGACAATCAACAGACAAGGAAGATGTAAGGTCACAGACGAGGAAATGCTGTATATTAAAGATTTTTAGGTACATCCTTACTTTTTTGAGTCTCATAATGAAAGGCAAAATATTATTTTCGCCAAATAAATCAACCATCATATTTTGATTAATCGACTCGTTTCAGACCTCTCTCTCTCTCTTTATAAATGCAATAATTCAAAAAACTAAAATGAATGAAACAAATGAAATTTGGTAAAAGATGTTGCAACAATTTTTCAGATTTGTCTCAAATTTTGAAGGAAATCTGTCAAATAGAAATTCGACGACTAATCCATCCGTCTGCTTGCATGCAAGCGCGATAGCCTAAAAACGCGAAGAGCTATGTGGATGCAATTTCGATTACAGTTTTTATCCCCCAAACTGAAGTTCTGTGTCATAATTTGGATAAAATCGGGCAAAGGGCTGATTCCCCGTCTATCTATTTGCCTATATGCGAACGCATTACCTCAAAAACGCAACAAGACACTTGAATAAAATTTTGTATGGTGTGATGGTTGATGATAAAATTTAGTATGATGTGATGGTTGATAATAAAATTTAGAATGATGTAATGGTTGATGTAAAATTTAGTATGATGTGATGGTTAATGATAAAATTTAGTATGATGTAATGTGATAATTTATTTTAATATATGGAATATCTGCATCAATTTATGAAAGAAATCAAGTGAAGAGGATTGGTTCAATTGCATACTACATTTTTTTACTAGAATACATGATTAAATACCAAAGTCACAGTATTGAGTAATTATATAAGAAAGTCAAAGACAGAACACACCTATTT
The DNA here is from genome assembly GCA_026543055.1 of Argiope trifasciata. NCBI lineage: Eukaryota > Metazoa > Arthropoda > Arachnida > Araneae > Araneidae > Argiope > Argiope trifasciata. The sequence goes on from JAPMOQ010013705.1 coordinate 1,237,757, forward strand.
ATTATTCCGAAGAAAATAAATTTGTTTTTCAGCTTCAACATCGAAGAAAACATGGCATGCTACTGCTGGTAAGTAAGCTGCCCTGTTAAGTCACAATAACGACAGCCACCGACAAGCTTGACTAGCCTAGATAGTTGCAATACTTAGGAGAAGTACTATTATATCATGGAAGTGGCTTAGTTCAGTTCAGTTACATTAACTTCCCGTTTTAAAGCAACACTAGAGCTGTTTTGAGGACGGACCTCGTAATTTTGAACTATGTCCAGATGACGAGGACGACACCTTAGCTGGACCCAGCCTCCAAACTTCCATTCCAGAGGGAGGATGCTTGACCTCAAAGGACTTAAGTACACCAGAACCCGCTTAATAGACAGATCATCGCTAGAGTCTAGTCTCGAGCCTAAAGCCCTCCAGTTACGACGCCACGACCTTACCAACATTCCACCGCGTCCTGGAAACGGCTTAGAGGAAAGAAGTAAAATAGTATGCTTATACAACTAGTGCTTAGAATCTCTTGTCAAATCATAGAAAGTGTAATCAGAAATTTCACCATCGCAGTCGAGTTTGACTGAAATTAAGATACTGTTTGTCAAAAATTCTTTCTCTTGACATTACTAAAAAATGTCATCTTTTACTAGCTTAAAAATAAATATCTTAGTGAAACCATGCTGTTAAGTTTAACACCATATATCATCTGAACTAACTTCGGACTTTCAAATAGCATCTTTGTCAATGGGTTGAAATAACCATTTAAAGATTGGAAAATTAGTCAATTTATGCAACGCATACATTTTAAAAAAATGGAAAAAAATATTTTGAAGTATTTTTTATTTTATGTTTCAGATAGTACATTGTCACACAATATGATATTAATTTTTTTCAACAACATGATTTCTTATGATAAATGAAATTTGCATTATTATTTCTTTGTATTTTTGAAGAAAATAGTTTTTATCAACAATTCATATGTATACCAGTTAAAATTTAAAAATAAATATACTTAACCATTTCCATTGACTTCTGAAATGGACAGCATTGACGATCATCATTTTCGTGGCCTGACTCGGACTCTTATGAAGAACGGCTTGTATCTTGCCTTTGGTAGATTGGCGCACCCAAGAATTGACAGCGGTCAAAGCAGATGTATTTCTAAAATCAACTTCTGTTAAAGACGCAGCGTAGATATATCGTAAGGCATTTTCGTAATATCGAGAAATATTCGAATTTTTTTGCACGAAGAAACCATTAGCAATTTCCAAAGAATCCCTCAGACTGTTGTCAGCTGCCAAATCTTTGCAAAGTTGTCCAAATGCCTCGTGGATCTGAACAGAAAAAAATTACATTCATGTATATATCAAATGCATTTACAAGATTGTTTCATTCAAGTTTAATTTTGAAATAAAGCTATAATAATACTTTATTTTCAAATTTTGTTTGTTATAGTTTTACAATTCATAGTCTAAGAGCAACTTTAACTAAGTGTATACTGAATTGGAGAATTTAAGCGAATGTGAATATGGAGGGTTAATTTATTTGATAACAAATTACTAATAAAACAAGGGGGAATGAAGAGAAAAGAAGGGAAAAAAAATACCTGAAGGAATTTCGACAAATTCGGTCCAGGGACAAGTTGGCAATAAATCTACGGTGATGTCCATGACAAGTAGAAAATAACGAGGCGTCTCAGCATTTTTTTAATGAAGTGCTGTAATTTTCAATTTCTTTAGCTGCGATGTTATCCCTTTTGTCGAATTTTTTAAAAAGAATCATGGCATGTTGCTGATTTACCTAACCGTCCCATTTTGTAGTCGTTTTAATGATAGTAAATAAATCGAGCGGCAATCGTCCTAATTTGTGTTGCATATGATAAGAGAGGTGGAAGGATAGTCTCGTAAATGAAACGTTTATTCCCTATTTTGTTAATAAATGAGACTATCTTCATCTTTTAATATAATGTAAAAAAGATTTCATAAATTTTTAATAGAGTTGATTTCAACCTTCATCGCACGTCTAGAGGACATCAAAGACGTTTTTAAAACTAGACGATTTTATTTAAAGGGAAAAACGAAATTATTAATAGTCTTGCTGATAAATGGGTTTCAATTTATCATGCAGATTGCGTTGGTGGCTACGGCATTAAAAATAAAAATATAAGTCTCAAACACCTCATTGAATAGTTACAAAGTGCATGTAATGACGAATTAAAGTGAATAGAAACCCACTAAGGAGAAAAATTAATCAATGTAAGGCTACACCCATAATAAAAAGAATATTTCATCGTTTATTTGACAAGGATTGATTAAGAGTTACTTTAGAACTTCCTATTAGTTCGCTCTTTGCATTGTGCTTAAAACGTACTTCGTTTATTGATAAAAATTTATATAATTTCCTGCAATATTTTAGAAATTAATTTCAGAGCCTAAGAAAAAGGATTATCCTTTCAATGAAAAAAAAGCACTTATTATAATTCAGAATAGCATCAACACGTTCGCTACCCCAACTCACGCCTATAATTCGGATCATCTATACAATTAAATAATCTCTTCTCAGAAAATAGGTTGAATTGCATATGATTCACATTTGCTACGCATGTGGCCGGCATAAATAACTATACGCAAATCAATTATAAACTGTATTATGTTTCTCAATTTCTTCTTTTTTATACTATTCTCTTCAAGACATAATTAAATAATATCTCGCAATAATATTCTCTCAAGACATAACTCACAATTAAATTAAGCTAAATGTTTCGTAATGGGCACCATCGTCATTTTCATCAACTTATAAAATTTTAAAGCTTTTTGTTTTTCTAAAACGAAACGAAACTAGTCTGTAAAACTAACGGATCAAATCAAATTAAATATTCCTATTTTACTGTCTTAAGAAAGTCAGTGATGATAATATATATATATATATATAACCAATTTCTAAAAGTGATTTTTCCAAGGAATGCCAATATTTTAGGAATTCATATTTTTTAACTACAAGGCATATTTTTAGCATAACATTTATAAAAAGTAAAACATTAATTCATAATTAATAAACTTTTATACATATTAATTATATTTTTATATATATTATTATATATTATTTCTGCAATCAATCAGCATAGCTATAATATCAACAATACTTAATAAAATTAAAAACTATAAAATTAATAGATTAAAAAAATCTCTTTGCTTCTAAAGATTTTTTCAGAAATTTAATGAGAAAAATTCTGAAAAAGTAATATACCCATTTGTGGAGGGGAAATTAATATTCCCATTTTAGAATTAATTCATTCTTTTAATATAATTTGGTGATATATATTTAGTTGTGTATATCTAAAAATATTAAAACAGAATAGCTGAATTACATTAAAAATATTCAAAGGTACGTAATTTTTGAAAATTACTTTGATTATAAAAATATTAAGTTTTTAAAATATTTAAAAAAAAGTTAAGGAACAAAATTTTACTATGCATTCATAAGTATTCTAGAAATCAATAAATAGTCACTACCAAACAATCCTGCTAGAATATCTAAAAGTATATTTTAAAATAAATTTTTATGTTTGAATGACAAATTTTTCCGAGTCTAGCGCGTTTGAAGAAAAGTTTTTCAGCAATACTTTTTTTTATGACTTTCATTTTACAGCCGTAATATAAACAAATTATATGTAAAATATTCTAAGGCATTTCTAAGGTAATTAAAAAAATCTTTATTTTTGAAAGTGGCATAGTTTTTAAAAACATTAGCAAGAAAATAATTAGTGATAAAATTCAGTTATACTTTCGAAAGGTTTCTACAGATTGAAAATGGTAGTATGAAAACAATTTTGCTGAATAATATTGAAAAAAACAAAACTAATCATTAATAAAATGACAATTTCCCACAATTGTTTGATGGTGTGTAGTTTATCACTGATTTATAATGGGTTCGTTTTACTACCTCATAAATAATGTAAAGCAAATTATATATGCAATATCCTAAGGTATTTTAAAAATGGCCTCTTAAAATTTTCTTTAATAACAAAATTACATTCATATTAATATTAAAATATAGCCACGTAACTTAATTATACGAATAAAATATTCTAACGGTTATATGCAAATGGTTACGTTGAAATACTTGAAATCAAACAAATCTAGCACAGAAATGTCTAATTAAATACTTAATCTCCAGGAATTAATTGTTGAGAAATTATTTTTAATGATACACCTTCTGCTGCATTAGTCTTATAGCTCAGCAGGCGATATAGTTCAATTTATGTTTGTGCTACACAATGGCATTCCAAATTTAATATTAAAAAATTATTTTACATTCAAAAGTTTGATCACTCTTTATATAATAAAAAATAGTGAAAAAAATTATATTTATTTGAAAATGTTATGGAGATAATAAAACAACTATATCCAAATATTTATGATAAAATATTTAAAATAAGCAAACCGATCTTACCATCGTCTTGTTGAAATGGCAAATTCCCAGAGTATTACATATTTGTTGAGCAGTTTTTCCTCTTGATCCAAGGTGAGCCATCATTAGTATGCTGTATATACTAAAAGGAGAGTAGAGGACATTGCCTTGTTGAGGACTATTTTGGACCAGAAGATTGAAGCCAGTGATTGAGAAATCTAAAATAGAATCCATCAAATGCTCATATTTGAAGCCAACGGGATATTCTGTGGTAGCTATTGGTACCATGAAGAATAAGGGAATGCAATAGATAAGCCACATTTCTAACGATGTTGGGTTCTGCAAAATAAGAAATAGCACTAAGTTTAGACAGGATAAAAGCGAATTGAATGATATGTATATAATAGAGCACTTTCAAGAAACTTTATGTTGACTTGAGCCTCTTTGACCTTTCGGGATATACAGAAACCAGTCTTCATGTTTGTGCTTCCTTCGGGACGTGTAATGTGTATTAAAGTGAGACAGATAAAAGCAGTTAACTATGCTTAGACGGAATATATTTACAATTTGTATTCACAGTATATTCTTACCTTAATTTGGCGAGAATAAAAGATATTTTTGCAAACTCGATTGTAAAAGTTGCTTTGTAGAATCAGAGAGGTTGGGTATAATTGATGCTGAAATCGAGTGGTTTTTTCCGTGTACCGCTTGCACCGAAATGGAACACAATTATATCCTTTTTCTTCTATCGTTTGGTTCTCTTACCTTTCAACATAAACAAAAAAGTAAGAAGTTAATGTGATGCGTTGCTGTATTAAATGAATTTCGGGTCATGCTACATAGAGGGCACTGATACCCATTCATTAAATTTTTGCCCCACCCCGACTTCACTTCTCCAACTCCATTTGACGGTAACCAATCGAGTTCTTAATTGACAGTTATTTCTACCCAATTCAGTAATTAGTCATTTTAGTGAATGGGGCGGTGTAAGAAGCGTAGTAACGCCCTTGAGTAAGTGGATGAAAAGCCCATTTCATTTGTTATCCGAGATGTTTTGACTATACTGGAAATCGACAGCCTTTCTTAGTGAACTAAATTGTTGACCCTAAACAATCGTAAGAAAGTTCTTGCTGCATATTAATAATGATTGGTTTCAGTATTTAAGGAATAACAGTACTAAAATTGTATTGAAAACATTTGATTTGTGAATTTTGCTTAAGAATGCAACATTTTTTATCGTCTCTCTAAAAAATACTCATATTGATTGTATACAAAAAAAAAACAATCCTCATTTTCATACCAAAATAAAGGAAATAATAAATCTATTGTTATATAAGCTATTAGAAATAATTAGTCAATTATCATCTATTTTCCTGGAAATATCAATATAACACAAGCAACAAAAATAGAGAAAACTGTTCATGGCTCATTTCTCGAATATTTATCTGCCAAATCTCACATTTAATAAAAACATTAATCTGTAAAACTGCATAGCTAAATTGTTAATATTAAGGACAAATAAAATAATTTTGTTTAAATATCGGCATTCGATTATTCCAAATAAGGTTTTTGTTTAATAGTTCAGAGGATTCTAATAAAAACTAAAACACCATTAAAAAATTGTCTCATGATCAGAATTTCAAAATTGTCTTGGGGAATCAGAATGATACAAGAAGAAACACGTGAATACAACAAATATATTTAATAACACATGATACAAATTATACTTAATAAGCTATAATGAAACAACAAACAAATTATATTTAATATTGTTAATTGTACGAGTTTCTTCCCAAAAGCATATATTTAAATGTAGCTCTAAATTGTAGCATTACACACTGTATTGCGATGATTTAGAAAAGCTAATTTAGCTTTTTTAGTCGGATTTTGAAGAGGGAAATATATTTTGTTAACATAAATGCAAACATGTAATATTACATGTGCATAGAATTTTAAATGTTAAGTTTAACTTACCATTTTGGAATTGCATGAAGGTTATTTGGGAATCATTCTTGTAATTTTGAACCATATTCAGAAGACGAGAATGCCGCATTAGCTGGTACCACCACTCCCAGTCTTCACACCAGACTAACAGATTGTTGTTGAAACCTCAGATTTAAAGCCTCCTAATTCGCGGGCAGTAGTATATCTATACGCGGGGTGGTCAGCTGTATGCAAGAAGAAGTAGTATATCTATATTGAATCTGAATGTCATAAACACGACCATCCGGTCGTAAAATCGTGATACTATTGGTAATTACCACGCCTTTTTTAAATATAAAGAAAGCTGAATCTATGAAGGGTTTGTGATAGGTAATTCACGCATGTGTCCCTTGAAGGCTTGTATATGCTAGATGAATAACAAAGATCCGTTTACTTCAATACAACGTTCTAAAAAGGCATAAATTGACAGTATTTCGAATAGTATTTTAAATAGGTTTAAGTCACTTACTAATATGCAACAAATTTGCTTAATACAAATATTTTTTTAAAAAATTAAGAACTGCAGAAAATGTATGCAAACTGCATACATTCGAAAATTAATAAGAATACTACATACTTTTACAAATTAATCAGAGCACTATATGACTTCAAAAATTCAGATGAAGAAAATAGATTAAACTTGATTTTTCAGAATTTTACATTAAACTAACTGGAAGATCTTTGATCCATCTCGACAAATCTAACGTACATTAATTAATCTTAAATGCATGCGAATATTTGACTAAATTGTTTTTAGAATATAACGTCTTCTAAAATTCTGAATCGAATCTAAATTTAACCTTTATAAAGTGAGATCCATTTTCTTCTATTTTTTTCGATAATTCCTAACAATGAGATATTCTAAATTGTGAAATTTTCATCATCGATATAGGCTGTTTTCTGAACGAGCTAATAAAGACCGTTTAAAATTTTAGATAATTATTTGGCTCACGAGAATGCAGACTGGTAGATTATTTAAGAGGAAATCGACGCAATTTTCCTGTCTAGCTCTTTTAAATTTATTTAGTTTAGTTATGTCTTATTTAGAAATATTGAGTGGGAAGTTAAAAGCTAAGTAACTTTTATAGAAAGTTCACTAAAAAAAGAAGAAGAAGCATGTACTGTTGGAGAATATCTTACAACCCTTTACGAACAACTGTCACGTTTGTTGTGACGTCACAGAATTGGTGCACAAGACAAGCCGCCCTTCCTGTTGTGATATTAACGTTCTTTTTTTTTTTTCCTTTTTTTTTTTTTTGTTTGTTTGTTTTAAAATGAACTACAAATTTTCGGAAAATAATCCTAACAAATTCGATTCTTATTAATTTCAATTCGTATTTACCTAGAAATATCCGTCATCCATTCATAATTTCTCAATAATTCGAAATTTCAATAAGAACAAGTAATATATTAAAAAATTATTCAATTTTTACTTATGTCATCAAAGGAAAATTTTACTTATTAACTTTTTATTGAATAATTATCAAAAAAATTATTGATTTTTGCAAAAATTGCTCGCATTCTTCACTTTCAATTGAAGAATACAAAAATCCTTGCATTTTACCGATTGAGCTATTGCCTGTTGATTTCAATTTTCATTACAAACTGTTTAAACTCTATTTAAAACGTTAAAAATTACTTAAATTTAATTAATGAATTAAATCTGAAAAATACTGTATTGACATCAAATGCCATCAACTACAAGCTTTAAAAAATATATTTGAGCATGTGTGGATGAATAAAAAATAAATTATTCAAGATTGAAAATTTGAACAAGATAAACAAATATAGGGAGAATGGGAACTAATAGTAGGAACTGAAAAAAAAAGACTGAACACTCATTGTCTAGATGCATTTGTTCTATTTCCTCTATTCCACTTAAATATCGTATTGTGTCCTTTTTAGACAAAAATATTAAAAATGTCAGAAAACTAATTCTATTCATACTTGCAAATATGAAACTGTTTTTCATTCTCATGATTTTTCGGAAAATATGAGAAGTAGGTTTCTCCACAAATATTTTTTAATATTTATGGCAAAATAAAAGAATACATTTGTTCTTTCTGAAATATTTTCAATGAATATATAATTAAGGCCACGCTTATTGTAATATAAATAAAAGTCATTGTGACAATGTTTGCATATATACATTTTTGTTCCTCCTAAGCAAATAGGTCGAGTTCTTAGAAATTTTGTGATGAAATTAAACAAAAGTACGATCAGAAATTGATCAAAATTCTACCTTTTATTATAGTAACTTCAAGATGAAATTATTCTAGAATAAATATTTTAAAACCATTTTAAGATTTACCATCTCATTGATATTAGTTTCATTTCTGCATAATATTCCTTTCAATGGTTATTAATTTTTAAAAAAATAAATGCAATAAAATTAATGTGAATTTTGATTTGACTATCATTATTTTTTAATTTCTGTTTTATTTTTAATGCATATCTAAATGACTTTTCATCAGTTCAAAATAGCGAATTAATATTGCCTAAAAGCAGGCTTGAGCCAATCGCTCAAACGGAAGCAAGGAAATGAGAGTAAAGATATTACGAGCAAATGAAATGTGTATCAATTACAGCAACCGCTTCAAGTTTTAAGAAATCAACCAACAATTTATATTTTTTATTGAAGCTTCAGAGGTAATTATTCCGAAACAATTCGAATTGAAATTTTAAAAAATTACTTTTTCAATGATAAAAAATTTTATTTTCTTACAAGTTTTTTTATTCAACTTAATTCTGTAGAAAATTAAAAGCAGTGGACTTTTAAATAAAGAAATTTGTAAGTAATTCTTTGCAGGGCAATGTTAAGATCTAAAATACTCCCATACTATTTTTAAAATTTATCTTTTATTTCAATGTATAGATCTTGAAACGAATACAATGATCTTTGTACCTTCGTATGTCATATTTTATGCAAAAGTAGTATCTTTTATAAAAAAAATAATATATATATGAGAAATTTTAAATTTCGATCATTTCCAGGTATATCAATTGTTTAAAATTTATAAAACCACCAAACCATATGTCGACCAACAAAAGCAATCATTAGTTAATGTAATCATGCCATCGGATAACTGTTGGCATGGGGACATGTGCCATGAAGAATTTGAAACTATGAATGTAAACAATACTTGACCTGATATTCCGATACTATTTTGTCGACTTTTTTATTCTTTGAATACAAGATCATGAAATCATTTTTTTTTAATTAGAAACATTCTATCAATCTATGATAGAATGTTTCTAATTAAAATTTCTATTCTATCAATCTATCAATCTGCTACCAAATGCAATAGTGCTTTCCAAAATTCTTGCTTCTAAACTATTGATAATATTATTCTACATTCTATACTTCTAATAGTACTAGAAATATACGATTCTGTACTTCAACTATTAATATTACTAAGTAAAATAAAATCTAATATATTTATTATTATGTTTTTAAAGGCTAATCTCTTTCTTCTTAGAATTGTAATAATGCTTCTATCGGGAGGTTCTTAGCTAATTCTTTGATGATTTATTCCTAATATGCGGTGAATAAGATCCAAAAATGCAATTTGTGTTTTAGCCGCGTCCTAGTCCTTGCAAAATCCCAGAATCCTTGCGAAATGCGATCAAGTTCAGTTAAACAGCACATAAGATTTCTGAAACTGTTTTAAAATCTTTTTAAATTTGCTGTGTAGAAGTACACTACTTTTTCCTTAATTTGTTATTGAAAGTTATTAAACTTTCCTTATTTGTCATAAAATGTTTATTGTTTAATGATTTAGTTTCTCAAGTTATAAATATGTAAGCACTAGTCAGCATGAGACATAGATTATTAAAACGTTAGCAAAAGTTAGATATATAAATGGCAACAAAAAAAATTTTTATAAAAAAATATTGAAAACAATAACGTAATTTTTTTTTTTCAAAATGCTCTGAAAAACAGAAAAATCAAGTTTTTCAGTTAAACATTTAAGACAAAAAGTAAATTGAAAATTTTAAAGCTAAGAAAAAAATGTAATACAATCTGTCCTCCGATTTATTTCATGCCACCGTGTATAGTTTAAACACTGAAATAATTATTTTTTTACAATTTAACACATTTATAAAATATGTTTTACATCATTTTAAAAATAAGATAATTAATGCTCCCATTTCGTGTAATCTAAGTTAAAACTGGAAATGCATTATGTGAACTGAACACTCATGAAAGGTACGTCCCGTCATCGACGATGATATCACTAATTAAGCCCCATTAGCATTAGTGTTCAGCAGCGATAAAGAACTTTCTTACGGACACAGAAATTTCTCCTTCCCGTGATCGAGGTAGTTACCAGCAGGATTACGCTTCAAGGTAAAAAACGTAAAACCAAGCTCCTTGAGTATACTTAAAAAATAATCAAAGAAAATAACCTTCGAGTATCATTATTCACCTTCAACCAGCAGTAGAAATATTTTATAAGGCTAAAGCTTAGCAGAATCTGAAATTAAATACGTTTGATAAAATATATTAAATACCAAAACACAATATAAAGCATATTAAATGCATGGTTTTTAAAAAATCGGATTTATATGGAACTGGCAACAAATTTTCCGAATTATTTTTTCCCCCTTTTCTTATGATGCTGCTCAAAGAAAAATAGATTACAAACGAAATATATTTATCTATTTTTTTATGTTTGAGCAAGTCTAATGCAAGTACAATAACTCCGTCTGTATAAAATAAAACTTCGAAATCCTTCAGATTCATTAACAAAAATTATATTATTTAAACAGATTATTGTAATAAAAAATTTTAAATTCAAAACGCCCTAATATATTCAAACTAAATCTAAATCTAAAATGTTCATTTCAGCTACTAACCCTATACTTCTAAGAAACTTTAAATTAAGGGTTGTCCAGGAGAATTTTGTAGCCATAAAGTTACATTAAGCAACAACCTTTCTGATGCAAAACAAACACAATTATGTTACGGACCTTATAAGTGTGAACTGTATTCAGATAACGAAAGGGACGTCTGAGTTGGCAATTCTTTCCAAAATTTCTCACCATACTAATAAAAGGATATTTAACTTTCACGTCATATTTAAAGAAACCCAGGACTACATGTGTACAAGATATTACGAAAAATCGAGATTCGAAGCTAACTCCACTTACATTTTTCACTGATTAGAGGCGAAATATTTACAACTATGCCAGTGTGTTTAAGGAATCAAGTAGAATCTGAAACAAAATTTGTGTGCATATTTCTTCATTAATTTGATAAATAAATTCTTTTATTAAAAGGAAAAAATCGGCTTAATTTCAAATATAGTAATTAATAGTTATTAAATTTTCCAAACAAATAAATAAAATAAAAGTGCAATTGCCTATTTTTGTGAATTGCTAATGTGATTTTCTTTCATTAAGTATGGGATCGTGGCTTTTTTTTACAACTGAAGATGCCTTAATTTAAAATAAATCCAGTGCAAAAATTCGAAATTAGATTGATAGTAGAGCTTTTAAGCATTAAATTTCTATAATCTACTTTTAACAAACTGCAAATTACATTATTTCTTTATTAACAAAAAGGGAGAAAAATAATTTTTAGCGTTATCTTTGTCATCAGAACATGAGTTCCACACAGTATTAATTTTTTATTATTATTATTATCTAACCTCTTTATATGAAATGAATGAGTACATGAGAAAGTTGATAAAAGAATGACAATGAAATAATCAAGTAAACTGAATTTTTAAATACTTGTCCTTAATTCATGCTCTCATTCTCTAGAGACTTTGCTTGGTGACCTAAATAGTCCGAATTCTATGTAACACATTAGGACAAAGGAACTTTTTTTTTATTTGTTGAAGATTGGATTTCAAATGCACAATAAACTTATAAGGATGAATAGTAGTAGTATGAAATGTATATGTGCATTTAGGGAAAGAAATTTTATGGTGTAGAATAGAATGATTATAATTAAAATTTTGATATTTTTGAATTTTTGAAAATGGAAATCCCTGTTCAAAAATGACTGCTTTAATCAATTAAATACAATTGCTATAGAAATATATTTATACTCAAATCCTCAAAATAAATTTCATCTCAAATACTATTGATCAATGCTATAGAATTCAATTCGGTGAAAAAAAATAAATATTTCAATGCGATGGAGATTGGTAAAAATTACTTGGTAATTGAAAGTACTTGGTACGCTGAACATTACTAATAATTATAATTTGTAAGTTTTTGTTTGTGGGCATTCAATTCCTGATGTTATTAACAATTATGAATCCTTTTTTCCCTTTATTTACATTTATTGTTCTTTAATCCAAGAAAATCCTTATTTTCCTTTTCAACAATATTCCCGTTTTGGTGAGTTTGTATGAGGTATCTCCCCATAAAGCGATTATTTCTTTTTGCGTGTGTGATTATTTTAATATCTCGCACAGCTTTAATATCTGTTAATTTTTGAAGAATTTTTTTTCTTTCATTTTTCTATTTTTCCTTTTGAAGAATTTTTTTTCCTAGAGACTTTTTTTCCCCTTTCAAGTATTTACTTTTCCCAATTTCTTCAAGTATGTGCAGATATAAAATTCCACGTAATTCTGACTGGCAAATGTTAATTAGAGAGTTTTAAAATTGCAACTTTAATCAAAATCATTTCATATTTCAAGCTTTTCACTTTACAAAATACAATGCTTTGAAAACAAGCTTTAGCAAATTTTTTACTATTATTCACTCGTAGTTGACTGAAATTCTTTCAAAAACAATGTGTTTCTGAAGAGTGGTAATGTAGAATACCTAAGTTATTATGTATTTATTTATTTTTAAATTGATGAAACAGCTTTATGCATAATTCTGGCATTTGACGAGGCATATTTTCAAACTTATAATCCCCATACATTTTACATGAGAAATTAATTTTTAAAAAAATAATAATAAGGAAATAAAATAATTTTGAATTCTTTACTTTCTATAATCGGTTTCAGGCAATTAAAATCAGGTAATATGAATTTATATAATATAAAACCCATTATGATGAACAACTCGGCAATTTTACAAAAGAAAAAATAAAAGTGTGGATAGGTTTAGAATTAAGCTCTACTGATAAAAGAAAGAAATTGTCAAAACACTGTAAGAAAGTTTGAAATGATTTTAATGCATTCGCAGAACAACCTCCCACTTTTGCAACGCTTTACTTTTCATTTAAATATTTAAAAGATTTCATAACTTCTTATTGAAGTTTTTATGCTGTCTTATAATCAACCAATTGTAAAAAAGCAGGCATTTTAGTTATTTTTGAAAACCGTAAGCGACTGTTTAGTTAAAAAATAATTAACAGTCTGAAAAAGGCACTAAGAATAAAAATCTGTTTAAATAAGAGAACTCTTAAGCTTTTTAAAACAAAAGACGGTTAAAATAATTTTTAAACTTTTCACTTCATTTACACATTAAAAAAAATATTTTTTATCTGATGACTGTTAAGAACTCAAAAACTTAATGCAATCATTGATTTATTTTTTTCATTTTATTGTAATAGAATTTCAGGGTTAACCGCAACCGACGTTTTTTGTCAAAAATAAATAAAAATGCTGAAAATAAAAAGTGATTAAATGAGAAAATTATTTCGTTTTTTAATACAATAGTTGATTAAATTCACTTTTAAATCTATTCTCTTCATCCATACATTTTTTTAAATGTTTTATGACAGTTGAAAACTTAATACAATCGTTTTATTTTTTCATTTTAGTGTAATAGAATTCCAGTGTTATATAATAAACAAGCGACTAGCTTTGTTTGTAAGCCGCAAGCGACTTTTGTTTTGTCAGAAATAAATAACAGTCTGAAAAAAGCGCCAGAAATTAAAAATTAGTTAAATGAGTGAACTCTTCATTTTTTAAAGCAATAGACGATCAAAAACATTTTTAAACTAGTAGTTTCACCTACACATTTTTTAAAATATTTTTATTTTTATCTTTTGACTTAAAAATTAAAAAACTTAATGTTAACGGTTCAATTTTTTCATTTTCATTTTTTTTTAAATGCGCCCAATTCAGAGTTTTAGAAAGAAAATGTCTATCCAATAAAGAGTAGCTGATAAATATCGGCCCGAAAACCACATAACATTTATTGCAGCACTTTTTATTAATTTTTCTCACAACAAAATTAACGATTCTCTACACAGTCTTGGAACTAATATCATTAAACGATATACACATGCATCAGTTAAAAGAAATAGCACTTCTTTTGAATCAGAATGAGCTGTTTGCCTAATAGAGAAATAGGTTTTTTTTTCTGATAAATAATTATTTTTAATAGTTGAGCGTCTTTTATCCACCACTATAAATAACTCGTTAAGTAGGGTCGTTTAATGTTTTCTTCACATTGAGACCGCGGGGATGTTTACATTAATACTGCATTTATACGGAACGTGACGAGAATGTTCAAGTCCCTTTTGATCCTTCGTCTCCCAGAAACTCCATAATTCTTACTAGCTGCATAATAGATGATAAATTCAAAATTAAATTAATGCAAATATTTAAAGTAAAGAATCACATGAGAAATAATTTCCTTCACTATTTCAGTTTGAAAGGTTCTGATATTCAGAATGCTGGAAAAAAATGGGGTTTTATTGTTTTTCTTTAAATATGACGGTTTGGTTAAAAATGAAAATCAATTTCCAAATTAGCTTCCTCCTTTTTTTAATGGTTCCATATTTTGTTACACAGACAATATAAATAAAAGCATATTTCCACATTATTTTAATCGATAGTTTTTTCCTTTTTTTATTTTTTACTTAGAATGGTTTGAGATAAGTTTCAATAATGCTAGTTTTCCATAGAAAATAAGTTTCTGACATCGAAATATAATTATTTTAATAATATTTAGAGCTAGTAACTCTAAAGATACACCAGAGTATAATTTTCATACATATTTGTGTAATAATTTCTTAGTGAATCAAACACTAAATTTGTATTTTTTGACGTTTGAAAAACAGGAAGATATACCTCCAATGAATATTAATACTAACATTAAGCTCTTCGCCATATTGGCAATGTTTCAATGCATTTAAAAATTGATCCTTCTCAGAAAATTAAGATCATAATCTTCCCAATTTTATTATTGTTAAAAGGCTCCTCGCCTACTATAAATTCTTAGTATGCTTATTTTCACTTTTTACAGAAAAAAAAAATTCAAATATATTTTATAAAATCATTTCAATATTATAAATGCAGATTTCCTTGAAATGTAAGAAAGCCTATAATTTAAGTTTTTTATAGATGAAATTTTATCTAGCCCCGGAGATAAAAAAAGAAAAAATAATATCTTATAGCAAAATAAAGTTTTAACTATGGAAAAAAATAGAAAAATGAGAAACTGTGAAAAGAGTCGTTGTGATACAATGTAAAAAATATGCATTTTTTCCTTCTTTAAGATACTAAACAAAGGCATAGAAAAAGCAAAAATTTATTCAAATAAGCAATTATGGAAAAAAGCCACCCAACATGATTCTACTGTTACTCACCATATATGAAAAATAATAAATGCCATCTTAATGACAATAATGCACACTAAAAGATTCTATACCTAAAATGTTCATAAGTGATTTTCTTAACATCTAAAGCAATATAAACTTTGAAATTCCCTATGGTACCACTTATTTTGACATTATGAAGACTTTTCATTAAAAACTTTTCTGAGGTACAAGTTTTGATTTAGATATTAAAATTATGTGAGAAAATATTTTACATTTTCTGTTAAGGAGTTTTCTCCATATATTTAATGTGTAAGATTTAGATATTCTTTTGACGTTTCTAACGGTACTTTTATTTTTGTGGTATTTAAAAGTATCTGTATAGTTAAAATTTACTTATTACAATTATTGCTATTTAATGCATAACAAAACATTAATCTGAAAATATACGCGTGCTACGTGTGCAAATCGCCGAACATTACTATAAACATTCATTAATTTATTTTACCTACTTTCTTTTTCCATTATTTCAGCATTTATTGAATTAGTTAAACTATTGGTTGATATCACATTAAAATATCAATAGAAGTTGGGAAGCATATTTAGTTATAGAATAATTATTATATATAACAATTATAAGAATTTTTTCATAGAATGCCTTTAAGAAATAACCAGCTAATAATCGGAAATTTCATGTAGAACTTTCTTGATTAAGCAAAGCTAAATGAATTTAACTCAATGGACATAAAAATCCATAATTTTATCAACTAAAAATATTAAATAGAGCAATAAAATTAATAAATAAGTTAAAAACATCAAGACTACACCTCAGTTTAATTTATCAAGAATAACATAATCAGACTTAAAAGCTTGAAGATAGGCATATGTTTAAGTCCAGCATTCAGACTTTAAAATGAAAAATTCTTTTCAAATGAATGTATGAGCAATGTTTTCATAGAATTATTTGAAAAATAAAAGTTTTTCTTTTAATTGAGATCTAATAGAAATTAATAACAAATAAAAGACACAGATAATCTCTTCCTTGATGCGTAAATATCAGCTCTTTAAAAATAATTTTATTCGAAATTTTTTGTAATATATCATTTTTACTTATCAAAAGAAATTCTTACAAAACTTTATTTCACAAATAGTTTATTTATAGTAAACATGTTGATTTAAATTTATAGTTTTAATTTCATTTCAATTGTTTTGATCCATCCTTTAAACATGCAATAAAAATGCATAATTTTATATTGCCATAAATAGTGATAATCTAAAATGGGAATAATTCGTAAATAAATTAAATTTTTGAATTAAATTTTGAAAAATAAATTAAATTAATAAAAAAATTTGAAATTGTTGGTTTTCATCTGTGTATGGAATAAATGTAAAAATATTTTGCATCCAAATATTAGTACTGAATCCGTGATCTAATAATATTTCGAATCTGGAATTTAATTTCATTTCTGATTATATGTTATGTTAAAGTTATTGCAATTATAGAAAATTAATTTAATGAGAATGACTTCCGTGTGAAATCTTAAATACATAAAACAAACATCAATAAGTTTAACTCTGCTGTTATGTTTGGATCCAGTTCGATCCAAAAGCTATTTAATTTTATAATAAAATTAAAAAAATAACGCAGTTATTACGTTGTTTTTTTATAAATATGATAAGTTTGCTATTTTGTGAAATATATTCATTTTTAATTGCAACATAAACATATTTGTGTGAAAAGTTTACATACTCTGTGTTGGAATCTTTTTGGACCCCTATACTAAAATGCATATATTCAAAAAGAAAATGCACAATTTTCTATTTAGTAATATTAAAAAAATATTTATTATTAATTGCGAAAGATCGGATTCTTAAGGGAAGTCCTTGATTTGTTTATGATCTTATGGGATGTAATATAGCATGTGACTATTTCTTCTCATGTACTCGTGGACAGATTTTACTGAAGAGGAATATAACAATGATTGAAACTATGAAAAGGAGAAAAGCTTAAATTCCCTTTAGATTGATCCAATTTTGATTGACGCAGTATGGCCAAACATGGCTCTTGCACCATTAAACTACACAAACAAACCAACTAACTTGATCCAAACTTAAAACAAGGAAGTTTTTTCATCTTCATTTGTGTTTACAAATGTTTCTATGCTTGTACCATACAAATCCAAAAGAAATAAATGTGACATTACTCATAACTATACTATTCTCTAAAAAACAGTTGTCATTTCAGAATCTAAAACTTCCTCAAGCAATCTTGATTTTTATTTTACAAAAGATTCCGTAAACACCATAGATAAAATGATTTAACGTTATAGAGTAAAAACTAACAAGTGGCTAGTCGAAGTATTTTCAAATATTTTTTGATATTTCCGCGATGTATTCTTGAAAATTAATCATGGCAACAAATCCCAATAATTGTAAACAAAAATAACGAAAAAAGAGAAGGACAATTTTTATTGAAGCTTTAGATATAACATTAATTCAAAACCATATATATATAGAAGATATGTGCTCCCACTTCGATAAACTGCATCTAAATTAGTGAAAAGTTTAGAGACTTTGGAAGTTCTAAGGCTGAAACACAGAACTTGGCGAGCATAGGCAAAAAAGAGGTCGTTTCTATCTCTGAACATCAAACAATAAATTACAAAATGTATACATGAAAGTAAATACGCATGTCGCACTTTAATCAAGTATGATGTAAATCGCACTTTACAGTTGCTCAGTGAAGAACATTTTTCTATATTAGAAATACAGTTATTAGAAGGTAACTTTGTCTGTATTATATAAACATAGAAAAGAATAACATTTTAATGTCTTTCAGTTATTATTATTTTTAATATCAAAGATATTTGATAAATGTAATAAAATTTATCTAATATAATTTTAACTTGGATTTCTCTTATATAGTAAATGGGAGTTTCTGATATTTTTATACTTTGTGTACTTTTTAAAATTAAATGTAGATAAATATGCAGTAAAATGTTACACTTTATGTCAAATGCTTTTTTAAAGATGGAAAGAAATTGTTCCATTCATTTAGTACAACAATTGAAAAGTATTATTAACAAACGAAGTAAGAAAAATTCGGCTCACATGGTCCCAAACCCTATGTGTATATATTTGAAAGGAACACAGACGTAAGGTAAGTTTAAATATATAAAAATGTATCTTTTCTTACTAAAATATATGGAGTTTATTATGCATTAATTATGAAAAATTACAATTAAAATGTTAGAATCTTACAAGATATTTATTAAAAAATAAAATTCCATTAATCGTTGACTTATATTCTGAAAGTAACATTTTATGAGCTGAAGAGTAAAAAGTCTGAAATGCCAAAGGGACAGAGATTCGCAGCTATATTTAAAAGTAGCGACTATTTATAAAATATTACGATACCGTGAAGAATTTTTTTTTTTTTTACTTTGATTTGCCATTTTTGCAGCTGACAAAGATGTTTATATATTTTTGCGTTACAACAATGGGGAAACTAATATTTCATTCAAAAAATGCATGTTCAATTAGTATCATTTAAATTCAAATTTATAAAAAAAGACATTTTGAGATATGTTCACAAGCCCTTTAATGCATCGTTTTCGAGTCAATACAGATTTAATGCGACAGAAAAACTATTCTCAGAGAGAAGATAATAGTTTTTTCTGTTGGATTGAGATGAAATTTTATAAGTTCAAATAAAATGATCTTGTTAATTGATTTATAACAAAATTTAGATGTGTTACCATTTAAAAACTTTAACATTTCAATTTTGAAAAAGTTCAGAATTTTTACTCTTCAGCTCATAGAATGTCACTTTCAGAATATAAATCAATGATTAACGGAATTTTATGTCCTAATAAATATCTTGTAAGATTGTAACATTTTATATCGCATGTTAAAAAAAATTACTTTTTAAATATAAACATGTATGCAAAATGATTGCAATGTTTCTATAAGGAAAAAAATTAAGTCAATAACTAAATTGAATTTCAAAACATGAATAAAATTCCAAAATTTCAGCTATACATTAGAGAATCGAAATTTTGATATCTCATAATTTCAAAATTATTAGACCTAGACTAATTAAGTTTGGTGTCTTAGAAATAACATTTGGCATCGTTTTGAAACTTGAAGAGGAAAAGATACCGTGTGAAAGTTTGAAGTTTATTATTGTTTTTATATATGCGCATTTCCTTATGAAATAATTAATTCTAAAACATTTATTTATCAAAAATATAATAATTAAATATTCCTTTTGAATAATACCCTTTTATAATAGAATGATGCCATAATACAGCTGGGTGACAATATTTTTTTCCAGGGACTGCTCATAAATTTTCAGTGAATAAATTTTCTTTAAATTTCGGGTAAAATATAATTAAACATATTTTTAGAATTTTTCTTATAAATTTAATAAATGAATTTTTTTTTAATATAAATGTATTGATTTTGGTAAAAATCTTGCTGTACTTTTTTTTCTTCATTGAAAGTTACCACTATTAATTAATCAGTATATTTAATTAAATTATTTATTTCAAAAACATAAAAACTGTCGAGAATTAGGAAAATCGGATATAATTACTTTCCATGAAATCAAAATCAGGAGCGTGAGCAGATGTTTAACTGTTCAATATGGATAAACCTTGTTCAATTCTACACTCCTATAAACTGCGAAATTTTTCCCCTTTACTTATAATTTACATCCCAAAAATAATATGATTAATGTAAACACAGAAATGCAATTATTTTTTTTAAAAATTGTGATGTGTTTAGATATATAAATATAGCAAAATTTAACAATTCTCATAAGTAAATAAATGTATTAGAAATGAAGAAATGTTTAAACAATTATCAAAATCATTGGATAGCAGGGGGCCGTGGTAGCCTAATTGGTAGAGCGTCAGTCTCATAACCGAAAGGTCGCGGGTTCTGTCCTCGTCTTGGCCAAAGACCGCTGTGTTGGCTAATGGCAATTGGGGCACGTTAAATATGTCGAGACTGCAAAGTCCTCCAAGTTCCCATAACAAAACGATACCTTTGGGGGTACTGAATCAGGGATGAGTCGGTCTCTAATTTGGATCTAAATTCCGACTTTCTGATGGAGGAATGAGCGTATGAATGAATTCGACCACCCCCTAAAAAGGATTGTGTCGTGTGTGTGAGCTACAAGTCGGACTTCTGCCCTCTGGGTGCTCAGGGGTCTTTACACTCAGAAGCTACTGCACCCCCTTTCCGTGAAAAACACGGACACGACAACAACATTGGATAGAACGTTGCGAAGCAATATAAATTTCTATTCTCTTAAAAGAAGCATAACTTAGTCGCATTATATCCAATATTTTTGCTGGTCTTAAGTTGAAGTTTTCAAGGAAAAGATGAGTATAATTTGTACTTTCTTTTAAAAATGTATCAAGCTATTGTTTAATTTAAACGATCTAAAGAGTTCTAGGTAGAAAATATACTTCCCAATAAAAGCAGTTGGAATTTTTGAAGATCATTGGTTTACATAATGTACTTTTCTACAATTATCTTGAATTGTTCAAAATATTTTTGCACACGTGATTGATGAAAAACTGAGGATTCATAAAACATTGATAGTTCACAAGACAAAACAAATTGATTGTTCATAGAAAAATTGTTGAAGACAAATAATATGTTTATTGACAAAAAAAAATGATCATTCACAAGCGCGCTTTTTCAAATTGACTCCTGTTGAAATTGCTGCTTGCTTCGTTAAAAACAATGCATAAGTTATTCATAACGAATGAATCAATCTATATTAACTATTTTCATGAGACCATTTAAGGTGGGTGAATGAATTTTGAAGCAATAAGATCCTTCCGGCTTCTTAAGGTATCTATTTACCCCTAAAAGGCCACTTTTGGTCAGAATTCACGTTTTTTTCCTCTTAAAGTACATTTATTTAATTTTCTAATTCTGAGTTTATTTTTCTTCTACGATCGCTAGAAAAGGAGATATGAAGATTTATGTAATTCAAAGGAGTCGAAAACAAAACCGGAAATTATATATTTTTCTTCGTTTTATCAAATATCCTTAAATCCTAAAGTAATTCAACTTTTACTATAGGATTTAAGGTAAATCCTAAAGTAATTCAAGTTTTCAATTTAGAACCATTTATATGCAAGCCACCTAATTTTGAATTAGTTTTCGACTTTTTATATAGAGAAGATTGGTAACAGCTATTTCTCGAAAATACTTTTTAAATAAATATTTTCGTCTCTTGTTGAATATTTATTTCCTTTATTTTTTGAAGTGAATATTACTTAGTTTGACCTGAATATTTATTTTTTTATTGTTTAAAAACCATCTTAAATGGGAGGAAAAATATTAACAGAAGTAAGAAACGAAAGTTTTGTGAAAATAGGCATTATTCTACCATGCTAGTTGCAGTTAAATGCAGGGTGGGTGTTAGCTCACAAGCGCAAGCGGTTTCAACAGTAATTTAACATGCATATTTTGAATCCGATAAGGGAATTTTTTGAAATGAATATGGTTAGAATTTTGTAATTAAATCAATCTGCAACCAACTTCATACTGATTTTAAATTCAAAAGCAATTTCATACAACCACATGTACAGCCGCTTAAAATTTTCAAAATTTTAAATCAACGTTTTTTCACAGAAGACATAATTTATATAACTGGTTCTCTTGATATACGAGAGCATGAAAAATTTATAATTTCAGAAATCATGATATTTCCTTTATTAAAACAGATAATCAACTATTCCATTTTTTAATTGTATGGAATAATTTCCTTGTTATAAATTCCATATTCTAATGACGGTTACACCATCTTATAAAGACGTATAAAGAGTTTTAGGCCATAATTAGTCTGATAGAAGGCTCTGTTTCGTGACTGGATAGTTATAAAATAGTCATGATTATATTTTCAAAATGCGAGCTTAGAAATCGTATAGTGATCTTTAATTTCGTGGAGTCAAGAACGGAGCTTGTATCAAGACAGTATAATACTACAGAAATCATGCAGGCAATTTGATCGCAGTTCAAAATCGCGAAATGAACTATAATGATTTTCTTACATAATTCAACAATATGTCGCAGCTTGCCTTAACTTCATCTTGTAATCAAAATAACTAATATAAAGCATGAAATAATTTTTCTTCAGTCTTCTAAATTAATTTGGGACAATTTAATCTAAATTTGATGACAGTTTTAAAGGTCACATATAAAAAGCCATTTACTTTGTTTTTTCTTGATAAAAAGATATACTTCATACCCTCTGATGGATTTGGTCCAAAATATGATACAAGGAATCGTATATTGATCTACTATTTTGATATTAAAACCACATGTCAAATTCCATTCATCTAGTTTCTTCATCATTCAATTATCGTATTTCTATATTCACGAATAGGCTTGAATTTTCCCTTTACATATTTTAAACAAAATTTAAAAGAAATGTACGAATTTGATACTATGAACTAGATACTATTCATCTCTTCCAGTCTTCATAATCCCTTGTTATTAAAAGAATTTAATATTGGAAGATATCTGCTAATATCCTTTTTGAATATTTGCTCATATATTTAATTAAATGTTCAAAACCTTTTCTTCATTTTACATGAATATAAACTATCGATTCCTTTCATTATGTGGCAAACAAAAATTTTTCAGCGAATACAAAACATAAAAGTTAATCATCAACTTTTAACGCATTAATCTAATTTACTTCTTAAAAATTCAATATGTATCTGATTTCTAATTTGTACAAAATATGGTATCTTATTTGAAGAAAGATTCTGGTCATCGAATTAGTGAGACATAATCAAAATATAAATTTTCTTGTTCTGTTTCTTTCTAAAAAATATTTTTTTCAAATGCCAGATACTTCTTAAAAATACTAATCTTTTTTTTAAATCTTTAAAAGTGAGAATATGTTATTCATTAACAATTTTATCGGGTATTCAAATGTAACATTGAATTAGGCAATTGAAGAATACAAATTCCAAATGTCCTGATATTAAAATAATTAATCTTATCGGCTAACAAATGAAATTACTGCATGTCTGATGAAGACTGTATTTGAAATTTAAAACATTCATCAATGAAAAAGCAACACTTAATTGTTATATCTTTTTAATGTGGAGCTTATTTCAGGTTACCAAATACACTTCGTTTCTTTTAGTTTATTCATTCTAGTTCATTAATTAAAATCGGATCCAGTCTATCAGCAATATCATTTATAATGAATAAGTCATACGTGAAGTTCGATTACCTAGTCGCAGCTCCTCCTCCCAAAGGCCAACGGTTAATTAGTAAAACTAATAATCCGAGCTGTAACGTGCTGCGTGGGGTCTTTCTGAAAGATCATGACTCATACAGTTCCTAGTGACTGGCACAGCCTACGGATCTCTTCCGTAAAAGGGTTGTCAAGTCTTGGAAAATTCGCCAAGTGGCTCTCACAGACGAAAACAAAAGCACGTGTATTCATTGCAAATGATGTCGACTCGCCTGTGATTACCCGTGTGAAGAATCTATCCAGTTCTGTTTCAGAAGAGTTGATGTCTATTGCCAAAGCATTTTATGTCCTAACGCCATGAATAGCTAATATATTTATTCATTGATGGAATGTGGAATGAAGTCTAATTCACATTTGTTAGTAGGCAAACACATAAGAATATTAGATTCAATTCAATGAGACTATAATTAAACAGTAGAAATGAATGTGAAATGAAAATTAAAATGTATTATTTAACCATAAAATATGATAATAAATCTTTAAAGAGATACTTCAACGTTAATAAAATACGAAACGTTTTCTTGACTGAGTATTTCATTTGCATAAGTGTGCACTTAATAATAAATGTTATTTACATTATAAGAACGAGTATGGAAAAAGTTCTCAAAAAAGATGTCCGTTTTTTACAAGAGCCGTAATAAATAAATGACGTCGTACAAAATTGAGCAAATGAGCAATGAATTTCAGCACACTCATAGAAACAATTTTCTATAACAAACTAAATTACTCCAAACAACTGATTACTATTGATTCTCATCATCGAAAAACAAAATAAATATTTGGGTAAGCTTCATATTCTAAATCTATGAACAATGTTTAATATTTTTCATAATTGAAGAAATGAACAGGTTTTAAAGTTTACAAATAGCTTAAAACTAACTTACAAAATATGTGCTCTATAAATGAGAATTGTATTGCTTGATAGATTGACTTGACTAATCTGTTCCAGAATTTATGAAACACCTTTTCTTTTTTTGTTAATCATAAGAAGAAAGATACCATATGAATAAAATTTGGCGAATTACTTCCAACTATCATGTTTATTCTCATCGTACAACACATTACAAGGCACAGATTTACCAGTTCTGCACGCAACAGATCACAAGTCAATTCAATTGCCAATTCCATGAATAACAATTTAAGAGGTCCAGAATCACCAAGAATGAACTATGGGAGATTAAGAGTATGTGAATGTGTTTAACGAATTGGCATTCCCTGTTTACTACGTCTATAAAGAGTAAGTTTATAGTTCTCAAGCACAGGCATGCTGTTCCACAAATGCAATGAAAAGGTTAACTTAGAGAAAGAGAATGATAAGCTTTAATTGATGTTTACTTAAGTTATTTTTAGACTTACTATCGAGAAGACTGAGTCTACTCGATAGTATATATATATATATAATGAGTATATATATATATAATGTATATTTCTTCTCTAATGACTACAGCTAATGTTGCGATGATAATGGGAGTAGTTAAGATGTCGGAATTGTCAAAGGGACTTGATTTTCTTACTTTGTTAAGATCAAGTAAATTTTCTCAATATTCCAGATTAAAGACATCTAATTTGAAAAAGAGAAATAACACTATATCATCATAGTGTTATGGTCCCCAAGACTTCAGCATGTTCATTTTAAAATCAGTACCAATCCAAATGGATGCACTCTAAACTCTATGAAAATCCAATTGCATTATTAAAATGGATCGACATAGCGTAATATCTCTGTATTTCTCATAAATTTTTATATTGTGTATCTGGATTAGTGTCTATTACCGGTAATGTCAGGTACTCAGAACCGAAAATCCTTCCAGTAAAATGAATTTGATTTGTTTGTTTTTTATAAGAAGTTAAATTTTATTGAAATTTATTTCTATGGATATCATTCGAGAACTCTACAATTTTTTCAAATTAATAAGCCTATTTTATTATTGCGGTTATTTATTATTAAAATTTAAAAAAGAAAAGCCCAAACACAATTGTAGCCATATCAAAATTTTATTTATGTTCAAAACTACAGTTCACTTAAAGGAATTTAAAAAAGAAAAATCTTTTAGATCATGAAATTTCGTAGACTATTCTATTGTGGTAAATTTCAAGCCAATAATTATTTCCGATTTTGTTTTGTTTTGATTTTTTAGCATCATTTTCATAAATGAAAATTTTAAAGTACGCATTCTTGAACCATTTTTCATGATCAGTTTAAATGATTAATCACTGTCATTATAATTATCTCTAAGATATGGAGGGATTTATGTTGCCATTTTTAATTCTTTTTCGTATAATTTTGAAATATATAATTACTAATTAATAAAATAGTTTAATAACTATATTTTAAGCTTGAAGGTGGAAAAGGTTTTAAGAAAAAATTAATCAAACAGTGAATATTTTAGTTAATCTATATTAATTAAAGATTACGCTCAAAATTATTTTTTTAGAATATTTTTCTTCTACTCATTTATTTTAATTTGCTCTTTTTTCCCGTTGTTGTTGAAAAAGGAAAATAAATCACCAATGTCGAATTAAGCATTTAAGTTGGCTTCTTTTTAATAATAAAATCCCCTGTTTTATCAATTATCGAAAAAATTTCTTTACTTTATAAAAATGTAAAAGAATTTTTTTCATAATATCTTTCACACAAAATGTCAAATTCCTTGCCTTAAAAGGTTATGAATATACCGAATAAATAGTTGAGCGTCAAGAAATAACTAACGTAATCGTATCTAAACTGTCATAAGCATATATAATTATAAATATAATAACTAAGCAATTATTGTATAAATATAAGAGTCATTGAATAAACTCGTCATAACGCAAAATGTACTTTTCCCAATGATGAGTATACTCATCAAAAACAGCTCACTGGTTAAATTGTATAGTTGAAGAGCTACGCTATTTCTTTATTTTTTCCCTTATCGAAGATAAGTAAAACCAAGCAAAAGAAATTATGTGAATCATATCTCATCTTAAACACTTACAAAGGAACACCACATATTATCATTTATGAAATATGAAATATTTCAAATATATTAATTAATAGTCATACTCCCAATCCTTTTTAATAAATGGCAGCATATTTTTAACCTACTAGAGTTTTCATTTGTTTTTGTTAATAATTTCTTATCATCGATTACTTAAAAAAATTGATTCACCTTGATGAGTACGAAATATTACCTTTGACATAAAATACTTTTAGCTATAGTTACCATAAAAAAGTGACCCCGTTTCATCTTTCGATATCCGGGGCACTTGAATGACAGGACAACTGCAGGCAATAATATGGGAAATGCGAACCTTGCAAAATAGATCCCATTACAAGTTTTTCATGCGTCGAACCCCTCACGAGTGGGATACACTCCATTAACCAGTCAGATTAACCCCATTATTGCATAAGCAGGGAAACTTGGAACCAGCCGACTCACAATCAGCTCATCTCCACATTCGAAGTGGTCTTATTTGGCGAATTTTTGTTATAATAAATGAAAACTTGTGTTGACAGCAATTAGAAAATATAAGTGACTACCTTGTCGAGAAGAATAAAACGACTCCAAATTTGTAGATAAAGTTAAGGAAATTATAATATTTTCGTATAGAATTTAATTTTATTGCAAAGAATACTGATCCTTGATGAGAATATAAATATTTTAATTGCATTTAAAACATTATGATCACATCTCAATCTGTCTATCAAGTGTAACAGCATAGTTTTTTAGCACAATCGATTTGAATTGTTGTTGTCTGTAACAAAATCAGCTGAACTAAATCGTTCCTGAATTTTTCCATGATAATAAATTTGCTTCCTCTTACAGCTAATTTCATTAAGTTTCTTAAAGGACAATTCTTTGCGTGGTCAAATGGTTTTATTTATTTCAATAGCAGTTTATTGAAATAGAGAGGAAATGCAAAAGACTTTTTTATAATGTTTTCAAATAACTTTTAATCTATTTTTATTTAAAATGATTTCAGTTTTTAAAAAATTCAAGGTGAAAGGATACGTTCGTGTCTTTGAAATATTGGGTTGTTCGGAAAGTCATTTCGTTTTTTTTTTTTTAGTGAAAATGAAAGACGATTTTCGTATAATGAATAAGCATTTTATTAAATTATGTATTGGCCATTCTGATCCAACACCCTTTGCCATCTTTCTGGTAGTAGCATGATTCCACGCTCATAAAATTTTTGGTCTTTGCTGGCAAAAAACTGATCCAGGTGATTTTTGGCATCTTCATTTGAGGTAAAGGTTTTACCGTCCAAAAAATTTTGCAGGGACCGGAACAAATAATAATCCGAAGCCGCCAGATCTGGAGAATATGGTGGATGTGGCAGTGTATCCCATTCAAGCAGTAAAAGCGTTTGGCGAGTGACCAAACTTGTAAGAGGTCTCGCATTATCTTGGTGGAACACTACACCTTTTCTGTTGATTTACTCTGGCCTTTTCTGTTGAAGTGCATCGTTCAGTTTGTCCAGCTGATGACAGTAGACTTCGAATTAATTGTTGTGTTATCCTGTAAAAGCTGTAAAAAAAAACGATTCCTTTAAAATCCCACCAAACAGACAGCATCACTTTTTTTTGATGATATTGGCTTTCGAAATGCTTTGAGCCGGCTCATCTTTTCAGCTCCATGATCATTTGCGTTTGACATTGTTATATACAACGCATTTTTCGTCCCCAGTAATGATGCGCTTTGAAAATGAATCATTTTTGTGACGTTTGAGGAGCGAATCACAGACATCAACGCGACGACACAAATTTCTCTCCGTGAGAACATGGGGAACCCATATATCGAGCTTCGAGGTTAATCCCAGGCCTTTCAGGTGGTCATAAACAGTTGAATTCGATAACTTTAAGATCTCACCGATCTCACATGTTGTTATTCGCCGGTTTGCATCAACTAATGCCTTTATCTTGTCTTTATCGGCTTCAACCGACCTTCCAGAACGTGGTGCATCTTCGACATCAAAATTGCCGGATCAAAATTTTGCAAACCAGTTCTGACACTGGTGTATTGTCAACACATCTTCTCCATACACTTCGGTTAATTTCTTTCTGGCTTGAACTGCATTTTTACCTTTTCTGAAGTAAAAAAGTAAAATATGACGAAAATGCTGCTTATTGCTCTCCATATTTAAAAGGGCACCAACCAAAAACTACTGCGTAGAATTAATAGAACTTTTTCACACACAAGCCTTGCAATATCAGCTCTCAAGACATATAATGGTTATGCGGCTTAAGTGTGTTGGTTTCGAAAAAACGTAATTAAGTCCTCTGACGGGAAAAAACGAAATTACTTTCCGAACAACCCAATAATTAAGCCTTTGTACTCGAATAGTGCCTCTCTCTCTCTCCATTCAAGTATATATATTATTTTGACATTTTGTTATTTTTTAAAAAAGATCTGAAGAATGGTAAGAAGATATCAATTGATTTTTCAGTAAAATTCAACCTAACTATTGCGAGTATTTTTTTTTTCATAGCAATAAGCAAGTCCTTGTGTTAGCTGAATAATTTTGCAGTGAATTACTTTTAAAGTGTAAAGGATTAAAATAACTTTTCTCTCAATACCTACAACACCGAGTAATGAGCTAGGAATAGGAGATTGCCATTATTTTGTTGGTATAAGCTTATTCTTTATTTTCTTTTAACTTTTTAGCGTCAAACTGTAGATGTTGTATTTACTGCCCCTTTTATATAAGTATAATAGTATATTCAGGTTTTTAAAAATTAATAAAATAGAATATAGTTATTTTTGGAAGAAAAAGCACAACTTTATAATGTGAAATCTGTCTTCAAAAACCAAATAGCACATCCTATTTTGAGATCTATACATTTATTCAATAACCGTCTATCATTACAGCAATATTAACTTTTATAAATACTGGATTGTTTTGTAAATCTATAAGCAAATATAAATAAAATTTTGCATTTAAATTAATTACACTGTATTTTCGATATTGCTATCTCAGGTAATATATTGCTATCGATAATTGCCATTTTTATTGTTTCATGGGTAATAATCAATTATTCTTTAAAATAATAGTATATAAAATTTTATGATGTTAAATTTAATTATCTTATATAAATTTATTATCTCTTTGATTGTCTTTTTTTGAAATTCAGGTCATTTCACTTGCGAGAAAAATTCAAGTTACTTAAATATAGGTTATAATAGCTTGGATTTTTAGAATTGCATTAGAATATTTTTCATTCTAAAATAGAACCTAATTTTTTTATCAACTCCTGTATTTTTTCAAGAGACAAAAAACTATGCAATTATATCTGAAGTGAAAAATATCTTGTCCCAAATTCTACAGACATTAATGGTAATCAAAAAAAATGTAACTAAAAATAGTTATTCAGTATATTTTAATGGGATCTTTTTAATAAAGGTATTCTCTTAATAGTTTTCTCTGTATTTTTGATATTGCTATCACTCGTGTGATATATGCTTATTGATAATTACTACTTCGATTATTTTATGGGGAATTATCAATTATCTTCTAAAATAATAACATATGAAATCTTATATGATGGGACATTCAATTATTTTGGAGACAAAATTGATAAATTAAGATGATTTTATTTTTGAAATTCTGGTCATTTCACTTGCGAGAAAAATGCAAGTTACTTAAATTTAGTTTATAATAGCTTGGGAATTTGCAAATTGCTATTAAAATGAAAATCGGTTTCTAAAGGTTTAGGTGAGGTTGAGCAATAGCATTTTTTTTAGTGGTGCTGCGTTTCTTATCACATGAATTAAAATTTTTACGGGGACATTAAAACTACTTCAAAATAATTATTTACAAATGTCATTGTTCTCATGGTAATACCCTCAACAAGGTGATAGTTTTGTATTAGAATTATTGAGAAAACAAATTCACAATGATTTTAAGATTTAAATTATAACTTTATTTTTAAATATTTCCCTAATTTAATAA
This sequence comes from Argiope trifasciata, assembly GCA_026543055.1. Taxonomy (NCBI): domain Eukaryota; kingdom Metazoa; phylum Arthropoda; class Arachnida; order Araneae; family Araneidae; genus Argiope; species Argiope trifasciata. The sequence continues at coordinate 1,268,821 of JAPMOQ010013705.1, forward strand.
TTTTATCCATAATCATTATAATAATCGCTTCCATTTCAAACAATCTATTTATAATTATTTATAGTAATCAATTATATAAATCATGACCAGTTAATGTTATATTAATAGAGAAAAGAATTTTTTATTTTGTAGGTATTGGAATAAGCGGAAAGGTTTCAGTATTAGTTTGTTCATCATAAGACAAGAAATAAAATAGTGAAATTTCGTCAATTTTGACGATTCTTTTTCAACCCTTATATCATGGAGTTTTAATCGGGTAAAATCGTTTGCATATGGCATCTGCACATTTCTTCGAAAATATTTTATTATTCTAAAGATGAAACTACATTTTTATCCACACCGGCATATTTTCATAAGGAAAAAAACTCTGCGATTATATTTATATTGGGAAATTTTTGCCCCAAATGCTATAGACATTAATGGTAATTTAAAATAGTTATTTAGAATATTTTAATGACATTTCTTTAATCAAAGTATTCTCTTGATAAATGTTTTCTCATAAACGCTGAAAAGTCTAAAATAAGGAAGTAAGTTTACATGATTCCAGTAATTCCTCGTCTTAAGGAGCGTGATTCATTCTCTAAAGACTCCTTATCTAAAGTAGAATCGTATCTCAAAATAGTTCCATAGATAACCATATCTGGATTTTAGAGACTTTAGATTTTACATTAGCTGAAATCTTAAATAATTATTGACAAAAAAAATTCTTTAATAGATGAGATGTTCAAATATTAATAATCTTTGAACTCCTAAAAGAAAATGAAAATTTGTAAGCCACCGTATATAATATTTTACACTTATATAAATATTATTCAACTTGAAACTTGTAGTTTGAAATACTGGTCATATAACAAAGATTACACCTAAGCTATTTTCTTTTTTCTCCGTTCCTTGTATTATGATTTAAAGTTTCAATCCAAAACCGATAAAAGTTACTGCCGTTTTCTAAAATGCATATTACTAAAAATCAACATTGATTAGACTTTAGTATTTGAAATTTTAATCTGATTATGAATAATGTGCTCAATTTCAGTTTGGTAAATTAAATGATATAAGTATTTTACAGCCATTACTTTGTAAATAAACGATATTAAATCAGAAAGAACTAACAACTACATGGGAGAAATATAACTCAAATTATAGCTTCAATTACTCAAATAAACAGAAGTATAGGTTGAAAAAATAAAGATCGGAATATTTTACTCTATATTTTCTTATTGAGTATAAAATGGAAAATGATAGTACGTTTTTAAGACCACTATATCTAGACTTCTGATATTCGTACTCGTATATACTTCTATAATTCTATACGGTGGTACAACATAACATGATCCAACTAGTACATATTTGACACCTGGTCCAACATTTTGAAATGTATTCTTAAAACATGTAATTCCATCTTCTTTTAAGGATTCTTATGCATCGATGTTGTTATTTTCATATTTTACTTTTAAAAAAAAACAGTTAAATAAAAATGTATTTGCTTATTTTATACATCTGATCAAAGTTCCTGAATTTTATTTTGATGAAAATCACCCATAACTCGAAAATAACGAAGATTCCAGAATCGTAATTCTTTTCCATATTCGGATATTTATTAGGTTGTTCGGAAAGTAATTTCGTTTTTTCCCGACAGAGGATTTAATTGTATTTTTCGCACCCAATTTCATACTTAAACCGCAAAATCATTTTATGTTTTAAGAGCTGATATAGCAAGGCTTGAGTGTGAAAAAGTGCAGCTGATTCTTCGCAGTAGTTTTTGGATGGTGCCCTTTTAAATATGGAGAGCAATAAACAGCATTTTCGTCATTTTTTTCTTTTTTGCTATATAAAAGGTAAAAATGCTGTCAAGTCAGAAATAAATTAGCCAATATGTGTGGAGAAGATGTGTTAACAGTACATCAGTACCAGAACTGATTTGCAAAATTTTTCCTTCAAATGAGGAGGCCAAAAACCACCTCGATCAGTTTTTTTTACAGCAAAGACCAAAACTTTTATGAGCGTGTAATCATGTTACTACCAAAAATATGGCAAAAGGTATTAGACCAGAATGGCAATTTTATAATTTAATTAATAATTTATTCATTAAACGAAAATTTCTTTTCATTTTGACAAAAAAAAACGAAATGACTTTCCGAACAACCCAATATTTTCTCTTAATATCGAATCTATGTAAAAGCTAACGAAACTCTAAAAAAATTGCTGAAATATAGTTTTAATATTTTGGGCATAAATAAATGACTTATTAAGATACGTATTTTCCAATATTTATGCGTCTATTAAATTATCCTTTTGTATTTTTTCCCGAAATATATGTTCCTATTCAAAACTTGAAAAGCAGTCTAGAGGGGAAAATCCTAAAAGCTCAAACAGTAATTATAAAAATTCATCTTATACTTCCGTAATTACTAGCAACTTTTGTCAAATGAACAGCAAACAACAGAAGAATATTTTCTAAATTTTAAGTTATTTCTTGTGGTAATATTAATTATGAAAATAGTAAATATGTACTCGAAGAGGATTTAATTTAGACATGTCGTTAAGTCAGTTTTATAGAGAGATGCTTTGTTTATTTACATTAAAAGGAAAATACTTTCATTTGTGAAAATGAAAGTATTTTCACTTTATAGCTCCAATAGTGTGATAAGTAAGAATATTTTGTTTCCAAGTGACAATTTTTAATAGAATAATTTAAACACTGAATTCATTTCTTATCAGTAAGGAAGAAGACAATTTTATACTTAGTCCGAAATAATATTTTCCAGTGATTTACTCTCTTCTAGAATGTTATAATTTTTTCAATTTTAGAATTTCTAAGTGATCTCATGCTTTGAGTCTTTCGAAAAATTTTAGAATGTTTTGAAGATGGAGGGACAATTCTGCATGATGAAAATTTGCATGTCAAGTTCAATGTACCAAACATAATCCAATTTAAAATCCGACAAAAAAGCGGTCATTTTTTGTTAGAAAAGATAGTAATTATTTATTCTAATTTGCTATTCCCAAATGCCTCGCTTTATATTAGAGATACGTATATATTAATCGTTTGGGGCTCTGAAAACGTAAAAAGAAAATAAGATGTGATTAATGTAGAACTTTAAACAGTAATAGCTTCTGGATCTAGAATAATTACACATCGCTTTAGAATTATTCCAGTATCTGAGTGAGTACCAAAAAAACGAAAAAACAAATCTTTTGATCAGGGATTTCAAAACCATTTAAACCTACCCTAGTAATTATTCTAATAACAGTTTTGAATTCCTTACAATAAGCAGAACACCACCTGCGCATAAATTTAAAAAATCGTTTGCAAAAAAAAACTTGTTTGTAGTTTATTTTTAATACATTCTGCTGTATAATATATTCATTCGAAATATAAACAAGATTACAGCAAAGCGGCATCTTAAGATAAAATTCATCAGATAAAAGGACTGAGTCGTTCATCTTATCAATAAAAAGACCTTTTATGCAAGCAAAGACTATTTCGAGAATTCCATATGTGTTCTAAAGATATGAGAAGCTGTTAAATCCGTATATTTTTTTGTTTACAAAAAAGACTCAAAGTATTTCTACGCAATGCGTCTCTGCTATCATAGATGTACCTTTCATGCATAATTCCAATTAAGAATTCCAATATCTGGTATCTGGTCATAAAAATTATCTTGAACTTTTGAAAACAGACTCATGACACTTTTTTTAAAAAAATACACATATATGATCAAAAGCCTGTAAATTTTGATTAGTTTATAATGCTGTAAATTTATATATTTAATGGTACAATATAATGTTATTAATCCTTTAATTATTCTTTTTACAATTATTATTATTTCATTATTTATATTTATCAGTATTTTACATCAATACATCAATTAATAACACATACGTCAGTTTATAAACTTAAAATTTAATCTAAGATATGTAAATTTTCAAAGATGCTATTATATCTCTATCTTCAAGAAATTTACACAAATTAATGTTTATGAGATTACAGACGCCAAGCAAATTATGAAAAAAATACAAGACCAAGGATGATAAATAGTATAAGTACCAAAAATATTCATGTAACATTTTTCAAGTTAATTCGTCTGTAGGAAACGAGGCAACAGAAATATTTGATATAGTCTCGTTTCCTGCAGCGCCTAATGAGCAATGCTTTATTATGTGATAAACGTGAAAATAAACTCGTAGCTGTATCCATTAAGCAGTTCTAAAAAAGCACGTAAAGATATAGTTGGTCTAAAAGTTCTTGCGAACTGATATTATAGACTTTTGCAAATTCTTAACATTTTTGCTTTTGGCTCTTACTTTATCACTTTCAGTCCGAATTTGAAAAAATCTAGCTATTCGTACTTTTCTTTGATAAAACCCTCTTTTTTCTCAAATGTCAATTTCGAAGTATTTAAAGGCAGTCAACATGTTTTATAAATTATTCATTTAAAACTTTCATTTCATCTCTGCCTATTTTAAGTCAGACTTCTTTTTGTATAGGAAAAAAAGCAAAAATCTATCCTGATTTGTTTCAAGAATCTCATGAAGCCTGACTACAGGATCCCTGCAGTATTCAACGACCTGAGTTGCCTTTCAATTGCAAAATTTCGAGATTTTCTTGCTGTTGTTCATTTAAAAACACAGAAAAACTTTATAATTGAAGCAGAAAGTAAACAATATATCTTTTACTAAAAGTTATGTGTCTGAGAAATCTGTCGAGCAGCACTTACTGAAAAAAAATATTGTAGCAAAGTCATTTCATATCTGGCCCAGCTGCGATGGTAATTATACTTGGATAAAAAGGAGGGGGAATAATAATAACTCACTTAATTACCTATCAAGGTTATCTTCCTGGGCTCTTCTTGGTGGTCGTTAACGAAACAGGTGCACGGAAACCGGACCTGGCGGACGAGACAGACAGCGCGGTTTCAGCCACACGAATGGCTCTGAATACAAATGAGAGAGCTCTCAAAATAAGGAACCGTATTTGGCGATTCTACGCAGTGAAAGGATTCAAACTGATGCTTATATCGAAATGTAAGCTTTTTTGGGATTTTAATGATTTTGAATTTGGATCTCCGAAACTTTTCCCTTTAAAGATCCCATTTTAACCACAATAAATAAATAAATAAAGATATTATCTTTCAAAAAAATTACCCCCAAAATACAATTTAAGAATTAGTTTTCGTGTATATTTTTATTTACCTTATAATACTTTTATTTTTTTATAATACAGCCTTAAACGTTTCCCCCTCATATTACAATCCTCGTTGCAGCAGTTATAGGCGCATAAATAATAAGAACCACGGACCTATCAATGTACAAATATTTTTCGTTTCCGTGTGAATGCATAGATTAAACAGAAAAAGAAAATCAATAAGCAAAATTTTAACTATTGATAATCAAGTAGAAACTCAATAAAATATATTCTTTTTGAAGCCTTTTTATAAAAATTTACTTATTGAGATTATTTTCTGATTTTTTAATTTCACTAAGAATAAAAAATAAGGTTGAAACAATCACTGCAATTGTTTCACATTATTCATGTACACAATCTACTAATAATTGAAACATACAGTTTAGTATGCTCTGTTTTAAGATATGAGCATGTTCGTATTAATAAATGTTCAAAGTTTGTAATTTCTTTAAGGAACCCGCAATTTTAGAAACTGGAGATCTCAAATTTTTTCAGAGAAATTTCAATAAAATTTAATTTATAACGATAGCGCCCTCGAACTTGTTCAAATAAAATAAATATTGATTAAATTTGAAAATTTATTCTAACAGCCTATTACGTTATCCATAATTCCAACAATTATCTGATTATAATTTAAAGAAAGTATAATCATATGGTTAAATAACATTTAGTTCACACTTAAAAGTTTGTCATTATTTTTTGCAATTTTGTTTAAACAACTTCTAGTCTTAATTTTTGACTTTCATATAAGGCCAGATACTGATAAACCCTTTTTGAAAGTAATCCAAAATTAAATGTTTTGTACTTTCTGTTTGCTAAAGCGTATTATTTAAAATTGTGTAGATAGGGATGAAAATTAACAAAAAATATGTGGTTTTATAAATTTGAGTGAGGTTTATTTAGAAATTATGTTTAATTGAAAAAAACACAGTGTCTAATATAATTTTTAAAATGGCAGAAACAGTTTCGAAAGTAATAACTTGAAATGACCTTTTAGTCTGTGTCCATAATTTAAAAACTCTGCTTTAATATACACTAAGATTAGAAAAATGGCTTTTAAAAATCTGATTATCTGACACTAGCTTTAAATTCTTTTAGCTAAATATTTATATGCTATGACTCGGCGATTATAATCTTCATGAAATTTTCTCACAAATTCTTATCTCCTCAACACCCACATAAAATTGCAGACCTTGAGTAAAGCCGTAAAGGCTTTACCTAACGTTAGTGAAAAATTCATACGAAATATAAATATTTGACATAAAACTTAATTTTTTTACTGAATCTATCGCATGTATCTATGTTTTAAACGTCTTTTTTTCCTACCAAACTGAAACCAAAATTTGACACTGAACTATGTTTTTAGTTACAAGGTAATACGCCAAACATCAGTTATTTAAGTCATTATATTTATGAGTTGCGCATATATGCATGCAGAAATACATACAATCAGTCTTTTGATAATTTGGTTGAAAATTTGAAAAAAACTAAAGTTTCAAAAGCTGTATCTATGTACCAAATGATATCTATCTTTTTTTATATTTTGTAGTAATACAGTTAATTGGTACTTAAATAGCCAGACTATATCTTAATGAATTTCGTCCAAAATTTGATTAAAAATAGGCAGAATTTGTTCTTAAGTAAAAAAAAATCATATTTGCAATAGCTAAAAATAGGCAAAAGATTTTAACGTTGAAAAACACATTTAAAAATTTAGAAACAATCTTAAACGCTTATAACGTAAACTTGAGAATATTTATAATGTCAGTTGCAAAGTAAAAATATTTGAATGAATTTAAAGTTCTAAAATTTTACTCACTATATAAAAAAATAAAAATCCAACCTATATATTGAAAGAAATTTATGTACTCCTAAGAGAAGAAAAAAGGAAAAATAATTTATTTCCAAATGACTTTCAGTAGCACTTTATCATGTTATATTTTACTTTCAGGCGTTTCAAATGACTCCTGTCTTACTAAATTATTTCTTAGCTTCATTCATTACATTTAATGGTCATTAATATTTTTCAAAATTTAAAAATTGATCTACTGTGTCTGTGCATTGTACTGAAAAGTATGAACCAAGATTAGCTGAGCCAAGATCTTGCTGTTTCTCACACACGATTAAAATATACCGAGTCAAACAAAAAAATCACAAAGAAACTTTAAAAGAATGTTACTTGTTCATTCAAAGATATAGAAAAGTATCAGGAACAAAAACGTAAAATGATATCGAGAGAAAAAATCGAGATCAGCAAAGAACGATGATATTGAAAAGTACGAAAAATATAGATAAATTTTCAAAAACGTTGTATAAAGATATCAGAATTTTAAAGGGTTTTTTAACGAATGTTATAATTCCATTTGGCAGTTTTTAATATAAGTTTAAAATGTAATATTAAAAGAAGAAAATTAATGTATTGACAATAATACTATGGTTTTTTTTATTTACTTTATTGATACACGGCTTTTCCCATTTTTTGTGTTTTAATAGAATAAAATGTGCGAAAAAACGAATAAACGTGACTCAGAATACCAAATGTATCCAAGCATAAAGAATGTACTCTGTGATTTGAGAGCCGTCCAAATTTAAAATGGCTTTTATAATTATTAATAAACCTGCTGGTATCTGCGCGTTGCTGCCAAAAAAGAAATAATTTTGGAAACATCGTTTGAAATTTAAAATAACTGTCTTCTTTAATTAGGAATTATAGAAAGAATAGCATTTATTTTCGTATCGGAAATAAATACCTTCATTGCTATTGAATGATATATAAAAGAGAAGGGTAAATAGTATTCCTTCTATTCTTTCTTATTTTATTATTCAAGAGCTTTAGGGTGGGCAGTATTTTTTTTTTCCATCTTCAGCAGAAAGAAAGAAATTTCTTGACCGCCCGACTCGTAAGCATCCAACATACAACTGGTTATGTGAAAAACATGGATTTTTTAGGTTCAGTCCGAACATTTAAAATGCAAGTAATAACTTGTCAAAGTTTTATCACGATCGGATAAGAAGTACGGCAGCGCATAAGGTACAAACAAATATTCATTAATCATTGCTTAAAAGATGCGGTAAATAGAACCAAAAATATTTTTTATATATTAGATAATTTTTCTATGCCTATAACCATCCCTAAGTGCAAGTAATAAGTTGCCAAAGTTTCATCGCAATCGGATGAGTGGTACGGCAGAGAATAAGAGACATACAAACATTCATTTTTATTTATATAGAATACAGATAAATAATGATGGGTAAGATTTTATCAATTACTTTCCTTTATAAAGGCATGAGAAGAAATTAAGAATTGGGAAAAACAGCTGTGTTAAAATTTCGTTTAACCATATCAGCACAATTAACAATGTTTTTCCTGTGATACCTTTCTTTCCCCTCCCCCCCCCATCTCCTTAACTTTTTATATCTGTCAACTTGTAAGTTAATGAAGGTTTTTTGAATTTTCTCATAACCACGATATACAATAATATATGTTTGATGTTGCGAAACACCATTCGTGGTATGAATTGTTTTGACATATTTTGATAACCTTTCGTTTAATATTATTACATTTTAAAACTTTTTTTGACTTTCTCTCACGCTAAGTATATGTATATTGTACTCATCCAAAAATTCGAAATCCATATTTTGGCGAATTTCCATGTTTCAGACCTCCCCGGATCAAAAAAAAAAATCTTGGAATAATATCTGTCTGTGAATATAAATCAGACACTTTGAATTTGGTATTAGGTTTTCATTCAAAACTTGTAATTTTATCAAATTTTGTACAAAATGCCTCTGTCTATGTGCAATTAAACTCTATAACTATAAAGCGTACAAACTGTAAAAAATTTGGCACACAGTTTTATCATTGTAGATGCACATCAAATTTAGAAGGAAAAAATCTATTATCAGAATAATTTATTGTCAACCAGTGTGTTCGAATGTATGTAAGCGCCAAAACTCAGACTCAATTTAGATATATGAAAATTTTCATGTGATATTTTACTACCTTGTAATCCTGGGTCAGTTTTGGTGTTATTTTGGCGTACAAAATTCATACTAGATTTTCTTCATTATATTAGGAAGGACGAAATGCTTGTTTGCATTCGCTCACAGTTCTGCTGAAGTTCCACAATTTTTATGGCAGAAGAAAAGGGAAAAAACATTCATTATGAGATACACTAGAAAATTTCAGAGAGATAGTGGTTTAAAATGAGTACATTAATATCGAAACCTACAATATTATGTGTTGTATATCATGTATTTATGTAATAGACTTTTTATAATGTATATATTTGTAGCGTTTGAAATGTTTCAGAAATTTAATTTTACTATAGCCTACTAGTTAAAAACTGTCTAATTGCATCGTCATTAAACTGACAAGAAGTAATCCATACTTCACATCCAAGTACGGTTTGAGAAGTAGTAGAAATAATCTTCTATTCTAATTATACAAAAATTATGACAGAAATTACCATAATAAATGTCTAATTATTAGACGAAGCGAATTATTAAAACGATAAAACCCATCATCATCTATTAAGTAATGTCTACTTAACAATCACATCGACGAAGTTCCAATACTGCTGCTGGCATTATTTTGTACATTTTTTATAAATATTTTTTATATGGTAACATGAACAAAATAAATATGAAGAGTTCAACTGAGGTGCTTTTCACAATTCCTTAAAATTATAATTGCAACATGCTTTGCTAATTATTAATATCTATTTTAAATTATAGGTCATTTGAAGAAATTTGGGATTCTCGATTTAGAATTGAATAATTTTTAATCTTCGTTTTTAACAATTTTGTTGCTAACCCTTTTGGGTACATTTAACGTATCGGAACGTTCCGTATTTGTTTGAATTTTTTTCCATATTTTTAAAATTCTAACTATCTTAAGTTATTTCAATATCATGCAGTATACATTTCTGAATAATAAGAAATAAATGAATTCTTACGTAAAAGCTACTGCTTTCACATGTTCCAAAAATTAAATACGCTTCAAATACAAAAGTCGTTACAAATAAACGTGTAGTCAAAGGATTAATATCGTGCAGAGTTTAGTTTTTCAGAACAGGGCTCTCCTGAAGGTAAATTAATGCTACTCTTAAATATTAGATGTAAACAATTCAAGATTTGTTCTTGGTCAAGAATATATCATGCATGAAGCCATCTCGTAATACATTCTTGGTCTAGAATGCATCATGAAATAGGTATGTTTAAGAATACTTCACCCAAAGGCTAGTGATAGTTCTCTTGAGAGTAGGAGCATATACATATTTTTTATTTTTAGAAATCTAGTGTGATATTCCTTAATATATCTGTTCGAAACAAGAAATCAGACAACATTTTATGTTTTGTTATGTATTTGTTATTGTAGATAACATATTCAAGTTACAAGAACATTTTGTGAAGGAAATACCTCTTAGATTTAACTTAAAAATCATCTAACGTTTAGTAACCTGAAATTAGATAACCTACACAAATTAGCTATGTAACTGACTCTCATTTACAATGGAAATAATCAATGCAAAATATCGGTGATCATAAATCATTGATAATTCCAGGAGATGAGATATGTAGAAGGTAATTACCAACTACTCAATGTATGAAAATGATATCTATGTCTAGAATTAATTGCAACAGTTATACAAAATATATATATTATTATCAAGCTATATAAATTCCCGTTAGGAGTAGGTAGCTAATTACCTGTTATATAATTAAAATGTTCAATGAAAATGAAATTCTATCAGCTCTGCTTTGCGAAGCCTTTTTTGGGGGGAGGGAGGCAACTATCCCAGATTTGTTTGGAGGGGAAAGATCTCAAGATATCCTAAATTTACTTGGATTAACACTGCAATTTTTTCTGTGTATTCTCGTAACTAAACCAAATAGCCTGAAATATGAAAAAAGGTAAATTGCTGTTTGAAGTACGATAAAACCTTAAAATCGTTTTAATTTGACTTACACCCGTAAAGGCGTAAAATTTACTTCGAATTTCAGTATTTCTTGTGATAAATTCAGTATATCCAAGCCTTTAACAAATTTTCTTTTTAACTATTTTAATATTAGGTATAAGGATATTTCTTATATACTTATCTCCATAGCACGCATCAATTGCATGCTTGAAAGACTACCTATATTTTAAGAAAAAACAACCACTTGAAAGGGAATATAGTTTTATTCTATAAGTAAGAAATAAATATGAGATATATTAATAGAAATTTATTTAATATTCGAAATTTTAGTATACATTATTTTAATATATAACATTCATTTTGTGCATCTTTCACACAAATAATCGATTGTGTTTGTACATTTTCTGAAATCTTTTCTAATATTTTACAGTTTTTATTGCTTCTGTTTCTTTTACAAAAGTCAATTTGGTAAGCCTTGCGTTCATACGAGGTACTAAGAGGAGGTACAGATTATAATCTATTCTTATGTATTTTTTCTCATTTCCTTCTGCAAGTTTATTGGGCTACTGAAATAGAAAATCATGTAGGGTATTTTTGATGTAACACGTTTTTGTATAAGATTTGTGCTTATTGCCACTAAATCACAACTGTTGAAAAATAGCTAGAGAGGATACTGTTTTGATTCTATTGTCACGTGAATCCGCGATCTTTAAAGAAGCCAACTCAACTTGGCTTTGGGATTAAGAACTTAGGATAAGTGAAAAGCGTTGAAAACAACAGCTAAAAATTATTCAGATTTGGTACCTATCATAAATGCAGTCATTTAAATTTAGTTTGTATATAGAATAACTTGTCTTGTCGTAGAAATAAATGTTATATTTGTTTTCAAGGAGAGTAGTTTTTTTCAATCACAGTAAAAGAACACGTGTACCATAGGCGAGTACACGACATCTATATTCGCGCACCATTTGTTATAATATGTCGACTCCAAATTTTATCTCATTGTAATATACTACTGTTTTCTGAGTAGGATTGTTATTGTCTCTTAATATTAGGTTTACAGGCACGTCAAACTGACATGCATTCTTAAAGATGGGTATACCAATTAAAGAATAACAATATTTCAACAAGTCTGAAGAAAATAGACATAAATATATATTTATCTCGTTCAACGGATAAAAGTTAGTGCAAGATATTTTTTTAATGTGAACTTTGTAAATTTCCATATAAATTTGAAATGTGTCAAACTAACGCACTTCCATAAACCTAATGTTAAATTCCTTCTACTTCAACTATTAGGTTGTTCGGAAAGTAATTTCGTTTTTTCCTGACAAAGGATTTAATTGCATTTTTCGCACCCAATTTCATACTTAAACCGCAAAATCATTTTATGTTTTAAGAGCTGATATAGCAAGGCTTGAGTGTGAAAAAGTGCAGCTGATTCTTCGCAGTAGTTTTTGGATGGTGCCCTTTTAAATATGGAGAGCAATAAACAGCATTTTCGTCATTTTTTTCTTTTTTGCTATAAAAGGTAAAAATGCTGTTCAAGCCAGAAATAAATTAGCCAATATGTGTGGAGAAGATGTGTTAACAGTACATCAGTACCAGAACTGATTTGCAAAATTTTTCCTTCAAATGAGGAGGCCAAAAACCACCTCGATCAGTTTTTTTTTACAGCAAAGACCAAAACTTTTATGAGCGTGTAATCATGTTACTACCAAAAATATGGCAAAAGGTATTAGACCAGAATGGCAATTTTATAATTTAATAAATAATTTATTCATTAAACGAAAATTTCTTTTCATTTTGACAAAAAAATACAAAATGACTTTCCGAACAACCCAATAAAATCACTTCTATTTTAACTTATAAGTCGTTCGAAACTTTAGTCTTTGCTAACGCTTCTCTGATTCCAATGGCTATAACCATAACTGTCTGATATCGAATTTCCGTAATGAATAGTATAACGAGCCTCAATAACATTAATGATTTAGTAAAAATAAGGGGAAGTTTTATTTCGAGTTTTAAAAAGCTATTGTTGCATTTATTATACTTTTTTATCTACTTTTGACTCTTATCAGTGATCACGTCATTTTATACTTTACTTTGACCATGCCCTAACGTACTTTAATAAAATGTGCCTATACCTAATGATATTATAATATAAATAGTAAAATGAACTTACTGAATATTTTCAACATTTCGTCTATTTCTAATAATACGTCAACAACAGTTAACAGAGTTTTGGATTTCGATGGTTGTCAGCTCTTAACCTGGGTATGACGAAATATTTCAATGTAAAACGAATTAAATATAAGTTATGTAAGTAGAATATTACCTTGTTAATATGTTAAAACATCTGTTCAACTAAGCAGTGTCTTTTACATTTAAATACATCCACTTGCATACCAGTGTGAACTCTACAAACTGTAATGGTGCAAAAGGGTTTAAATCACTTATCTAGCTCACCAAAATCCAAAAACCTCACTTTATAAAATCAGCTGTAATTGTTGTTCAAACAAATTTTTATATTCCAGAGATGCTAAATCATCAAATTTTTGGTATCAATTATTCTTTATTTTCTAATTCAACACCCACAAATTTAAGAATTTTTCACTATTCCCTTCAGAATTGGTAGACGCGAACTCTCATTAAGGAAAGTGGAAATTAATTTGTATTTTCATTCAATTTATATTCTTATTTTTAAGGGTTAATTTTAAATTTAAACTTGTGTTTTTTATTTGATTGAAAAAACAAGAAAGTTATTTGACATTTTATATCAATTCAACTTAATTTAATGTATTTTCAGGGAAAATTGGAACAATATTAGACTTATAAATAGTTAAAGAAATGTAAACACTTAATATTTTGAGCTATATCCGTTTGTACGCATTTTTATACTAAACAAGAAGTTGGATGATGAATTATCAACCTTTGAGTCAAATAAAAACAAATTTTAAATGCTCTTGGGCGCAATTTTGTATTTTATTTAATTATGAGTTTCTCGGCTATCTCCATTCAAGACTTTTTTTGAAAAATAAGTGATTCTTAAAAAAAAAACATTTGAATGGAAAACCTAGATTGTATATTAAAAAGATGCACTGCATTCCATTGCTTAAAAAGCTTAAACAACGAAATTAAATTAAAAATTAATTCATCTTGCATTAGTCTAAAATAAGAACAGCAGAGAAATTGAAACAATAAAAGAAAAATTTAAAAAAATATTGGCAATTGACTCAACGGCAAAGTGCTTATTGAAACTTTTTTACCGGGAACATCTATTGTCGGTGGAATACAATATTCTAGCCAAGGGCCAAAGAAATAAAATTAAAGATATTTAGTTTCCACATTTAAACCAGTGAATTTAACTCATATGCCATTCAGATTTATATAATATGTTGTTAATTTAATGTAAAATATAAAATTAATGCAATGAACAGTGGCGTATGCCACTCAGGTCAATTTTAGAAAGTCAAGATAGAGAGGTCGTGTGAACAGGACCCGACTTAACCTAATTGGGGCCCGGAGCAAAATCGTCTTTGGGGTCCCCCTCTGCTTCACTTCTTCAGTAATGAAGAACCGTGCATAGAACTTGTCAATGATATTTTTCTATTTTGGGGCTGATGTGGGGGCCTGGGTAACTGCCCCTTATGCCTCTGCCTTAGTCAGGTCCTGCTTGCGAATATGATAAGAATAACATCTACTGTTGAAAGAGCCACAAAAATGAATGAATGAAATGAATGAGGTTATGTGAAATATTTAGGAGAAAAAAAAATACCAAATGTTCATTTGTAAAAGCTCTGGCACTTCCATTTTTCTTATTGTTGTTAATTTTGTCGAAATATAGATGCAGATGCTCACTCAAAAGGTACAGCTAAATTATTTATCCAACTTATCATGATATTATAACAGCTAGAATTCTTATCCTTCTGTTTCGGATTGAATAACTGCAGAATTAGCAACTGAAACAAAATGTCAAGACATTACTGATTAATTATAAAAAGATTTTGTTTTGTACAAAATAAAGCTTTTATACATCTGTGTGAATTAGAAAACTATAACGTAGAAGGTGCAGTATCTAAATTATTTCATTCGAAAATGTCTCAAAGAGAAAAACTAAATTACATAATGGGGTTTTCGAAGTTGGGAAAAATGTAGATGTCGTCACTCGCCAATTAGAGGGCATCATTCTAAAACATTCCCCAATACATGGAATGCATTTAAGCCACTTTTTTTCCAGTCTTAAAACACATGATGAAAGCTATTTATTGACAGTCGATTTTGACATCTACACATTCAAAATCGCATCTGCATTTACCACCGACTCTGGTAATGAAAAATGCTACCAGGGTTGTTTTCTGCACATATGAAAAGCAACATTGCATTATGCTAAATCAGGGAGATAAGGGGCATAAGATACACACTGACACTGTATTTTGAACACTGTATGTGACACTGAATTCTGAAAGATACTGCACAGTGTGCACACACATTTCCCATGTGCGCTCTTTTTGTGCAATTTACAATTTTAGAGATATTAACTCGTTTGAGAGTCTGGAATATTCATAATTTTCCAACATGGCTTAACATCACATGGGATTCTCTGGAAATGTATCGAATTTCAACTCAAGAGATGGAACTGTGATTCTTGCATTTTACAGAAACTTGATGGCTGTTACCAAAGTCCGAAGCGATATTTAATTATTCATTAAGAATATCAGTGAATTCTCCCTTAACATAAGACTAACAAGACAAGAAGCAATTTTGCATATTAGTAAATTGTTAAATTACAGGAATTATGCTGGCACGGACAAAATTTTCGTAATAGAATCATATACATCTTAATCGACAAATTCTCTTTACGAACAGAGTTGGTGGTTTCTTGATTTGCTACGATATCCTAATGATACAGTATGCGCCAAAATATACAGTACTGAAACTCACGCTGTACATACAAAAAATAGTTGCGTTTGTCGATTAGGTTTTGCTCCAGCTACATATGTTCACAATAGAGAAAAAGAAGTTCTGATGCACAGTTGTTGTTGGAAATGGGTCTCTCGATGAAGAAAAAAATATTCATAGTTGAGCATTATTTTCGTTCAGACGGACTCGTGAAGGTGGACCGAGTTTGAAAAAGGAGCAGAACAATTCTAATGGAAGTTTAATAAGATGGCACATAGTAACACAGTTATTCTGTCTATTGTTACGAAACTTCCCCGTTCTGTTGATGTACTGTGTCGGCGGAAAGGGATGCTTACTTGTAGAGAAATGACAGAGCGTGTTCATCTGTGAAGATCCACTTAGAAGGATCCACGTGAGAAAATCATCTCTTTGAAGGATTCTGCAGCAACCTTTATTTCAGGATATGTCTGAGAATCTGCGTGAATGATTTGAGCACTTTCTACAGAGAGATGGTGTATACTTTGAACACTTACAATACTCATGCTGCGGTAAATCAAAGTGTCTATGTATGCTAATTTATTTTGAGGAAAAATAAACTCACATATAACATTAATGTAATTCATCTTTTCATTTCAGTACTATATATTTTGGCGCATACTGTAATTTTGCTTTGTAAAGATCCGTCGTGTACTCTTGGTAAGCAGTGCCCTCTGCAAAATTTAACTATTGATGTAAATTCATAATTAAAAGAGTAATTCACTTTACCCGTCTGGCATGTTCCATATTAAATCTGTAGTAACGACAACTGTCGATAGTAATAGCAACTTATAAATAATTGCCATTACCATCAACCTTTTAACTATTTCATTTAGCACCTTCAATAAAGTGAACCATCTAATGGATAAAACTGATAAACAAGCTCTATTTCCAAAAAAAAAAAAAAAAAGAAAAAGAAAAATTAAGAAATTGGAAGTTTTGCATTTTCGTTTCAGAACACGTTTGGATTTCAAAATGTTTGTAGTCGTTATCGGAAGACACCATTTTCAAAACCTCCTTTAGGTCTGAAATTCATTAAATTTAGAATTCATTATAATTATCAGGTTAAAAATTCCACCCCATTTAAAAAGTATTTCGATAAATGGATAACATTCCAATCATTTTTTCTGCTGTTTTGAATACTCCTATGAGCTTATATCAGAATACAATGCAAAGATAATAAATGTTCTACTGGCTACGCGAATTGCTTTAATCCTTTCATTCCTAAAACCATTTTTGTTCAAGTATCTCAGAATACTGTGAATCCAAGTTTATCTTTCAAAGATAAGAAAAATTCTCAACTCCTCTCCCCCTCAAAAAAAACTCGATAACAGTCCAAGTTCTAAAAGGATTTATATAAAAAAAAGATGTTTCTGCTTAACCAATATCTATTAAGTGAGTGTGTTCTCGAACATCCCTTGATTGTTCTTAGGAAAGCTTCCAGTCTCCCTAACCACCATCAAACAAATAAAGCAGACGCCAGGGGGGAAGGGTGAATCAATCACAACGAAGGGCTGAGGATTTTGGCAGTGGTGTCCAGGGTGACTCTGGTGGGTAAACTGGACGAACATAAAAGCACCCAAGAAAGCCGCAAGAGAGGGTCAAGGGGGGAAAGTGTGCCTCGTCTGTAAGACACAGAATAATAAATTTTAAAACTTTATAAAGTTAATGGTTAAAATACCTAGCGTTGCTCGGGATTGAAATCCTTTAAAATATAATATTTTTAACATAAAAACTATTTGTACATATGGTATTATATTACTGAAAATTCTTTTACCATCTGCTTTTAAATAAAATTAGAATATCTGTTGAACCAGATAAATTTTAAAAATCACGAATAGCTAATTTTCTAAAGTAGTTACTAATATTTATTAAATTAAGATCGTAAATTTCATTCCCAAATTCTGAGAAGAAAAATTGTCTTCGTTTAAATGATTGACTTGAACTGAGTTTTAAGTACTGTTAAATCACTCATCAATAAAAGCATTGTCAAAATATTCATTGAAATGAAAACAAATATTGAAAAATATCGTGGCGGAATAATTCAAAGTATAAAAAAAGGACAAAATGTTTCTCAGTTTCCAATTAAATTTTTAAATAATTTTCATCTTTGAAATATCAACCTTTTTTTCCATTCTTACTTTAAATAATAAGTTTATCAAAATAAATGGTTGCTATAAAAATAAAGTTTCATTGCTTTGTCTTTTATATAATGTAACAATGTTTTTAAATTTAACAAAATTTCATAAATCGTTCCAAACCTTTTCAAATTTTGTGCCTTTAAAAGACAAAGAAATTTTGTTTAAAGGATTAGGAAAATGGGTCTTTAAGTTATGCATTTATTTAGATTGCTTAAATGCCCTATATTAATTATTGCTGCACGTAACGAAGTTCAAATCAACCACTGATAATTTTCATAATAGAAAAACTATTTTACTGTTTACCTTGTTGAAATTTTTTGTTAAGTTTAAATAATAAGCTTTAACCATTTAATATGAGCATTAATCTGAGTAATTAATGAGTATTAATATGGATAACTCTACATTAACATATCTGAAAGTGATTAGTAAGGATTTTAGTATTTTTGGACATATGAAAGCGGGAAGAATTTTATATATATATTCAATTATAGTTTCAATTCTGCCAACAGATGGCAGCTCAAATGCATGATACATTTCAGATTTGCGATATGTGATTATTTTCGGAGCCATTTTTTTGAAACCCATAACATTTTGAAGAAACGTAAATGTATTTAATTAAAACTGAGTATAAAATTAAGAGATTTGGTACACATGTCAAGGGGAATTTCAATAACTTTCAAATTATAGGCCCTCTTTAGCGAAATTTTAATGAAAAGTTTAGCGCTTCCGCTGAACATTTTTCAACAAATTATATCTATTTTTCAAAAATATTTGCAGAATACATAGTAATAAATTTGATTACGGAAAGAACTAAAAGGTGTACAGTACCTTTAAAATGTTTTAAAACTTTCCAAATTTTGTAAGAGCACTCAACATTGTTAGTAAGAAATTATATAATTTTCTCAATAAAAAAAAACATTCGGGTTTTTCTTATTGAGAATTTTTTCGTTCTGCTAACGTTAATTAATTATAGTAGCTTTATTATCATATTTCTAATTAAAAGCTCCTTTTGAAGTCATTTCTGTTTCATTAAATAATAATTAAAAATATGCGACGAAATAATTGGATGTTTTATATAAATAATTTCAGTTATAAATAATTTAGTTTTTCAGTCTTTTTTGTGCATAAAACATATTGTACAATTTTTTCCAATACCAAACAAAACATAAATATTTTTATTAGTTAATATATTGATAAATTGGACGATGATTATTTGAAACCTGTCTCAGCGAAAAAACAAAAATGAATGAGAAATCAATTTTTTTAGCAAGCAGTTAATGCATTGGAAGACGCTTTCTGGGCAAATGAAGATAATTTATCTAACAAATAATACAATTACTTTGAAATAATCCTCATTAGTTCAAAATAATTTATTACTTTCAAAATGCAGCGGTATTAAAAGATGTTTATTCGTTCATATATTGTTATCACTAATTAAATATACAAACTATATTTTTCCCTTTTTAAATGTTATGAATCCACTATAATTTTCCCGCTTTTAACTGTTCTAATTGCATGAAAATTCTAAATTTCAAAACTATATTTTATCTGTAATAATTTCTAGAAGTAATTTATAATCAAAAGATAACTGACTGATTTAAATTATCATGATATCCCTATTAGATCTATATAAGTAGTCTATATACAGAAAAAAATTAACTGCACTTTCAATGAAAGGAAATATAAAAAAATGATATGAACTATAAAAGAAAATTTCAATTGCAGAATAATACATGTTTGAAATGTTAATAAATTTAATTGATTAGATTGTCTGCTTTCCAAAAATAAATAATAAATTTAACCATAGTTTACAAATATTAATCTTATCTTTTATATAAAGAATATACCCATTCATTTTTCTCTCAGCAGTGATATGCGAAAAGAAAAATACTAGATATTAATGAAAAATTACAAAACTTGAAAAAAAATTGCTTTATTAATTATTTTAAATATTGAATATCATGAAATATGCATATATTACGAAATAACTCACCAACATTATTTAAACTTACGAGTGTATATTAAAATTTGACGCATAGTTATTGCAAAGAACAACAATGTATAAAGTTCCAGTAACATTTGAACGAAAGAAAAAAAGAAAGAAATTGGCACTCTCCTGCAATATTTTATATATTCTTTTGTTGTTGTTATTGTTTAATTTTTTTCTTTCTTCCTGTCCTTACATATTTCAAAAAAACATTTAATATCCTTAAGTTGAGCACCATATTTAGTATCTGTGACTTCAATATACTGAAATTCTACCATCAATACAGAATTACGCCATAATCTAAAAAAGTATTTTAGGGCCCATATTATTAGACTTAAAAAATATATTTGTTTATTTCTATCAGCAAATGTCTTCCTAATGCGATAAGATTATTAGAAAGCATTAAATAGAAATTTATTAAAACAATGTCATACATATTTAATTATATTTTATATATGCTGAACAAACAAAAAAAGCTAATTTTAAAAAGTTCAATAATTAATTTAATTATCATTTATTATGAATTTATAAATCGCCAATACAATATAGATTAGATCAACTCTTAAAAATGTAAACGAACAACGAAACTGGTTTTGTTGTTTGATGCTGCTAAGAAACCAATTTTAAATATTTTAGAGAATGATATAAAATATTATATAAATCGATATATCTAAAAATTTAGAAATGGAAGGAATAAAATAAAAATTACAAAATTCCATTCTTCTTATTAGAAAATCTAAACATAAAACTCTTAAAATCTGTATAACGACGTAAGCAAATCTTATATTCTTACCGTTATGAACAGATACTTCTAATTCCCAGAAGAGCAGAAATACAGTTTGAAAGTGTCATGAAGCAATTGCCCCTTAAATGCCAATTGAATTCATTATACTTTTTTTTATCTTCTAATAATAGACTTCTTAGTCACGAAACTTGTCAAGTAACACATCGTATTGGCAATTGAAGATGTGTGTGAAGTTCAGGAAGTATTAAGTAATGAAGATATCGAAAATACAAAATTTAAACGAGAAATTAGCTTAGATTCTCTAAAGCGAATAAAGGCATAAACTGCAATCCTTGCAATCAATTGTATCTGAAATTTAATACCACACTTCCTATTTTTGTCTTTTGTATTTAATCAAATTTCGATATTTAATATAATATAAATACAAATTCTGTTTTGGGCATTATAGCCGATTGAATGATGAGAAAAAAAATGGATATTTGTTAATTAATAATATCAAAGGTAATTCTGATAAAAATGAAATTGTTTTGTTTTCATTTTTATATTGCAAGAGTTTAGTTCTTTTACCAATATAAATTAAAATGTTTACGAACTTCAACACAAAAATTTAAATTAGGAAATTTGAAATAAAATATTACTTATACTAATTATATATTTTTCTTTTTATCATCCTTCTTTTTCAACTGATATATAGCCTAATTGAAGCATTCACTAAAACGTTAACAAAAATGACAGGAAAAACTTATTTTTCTCAATTCTATAATTTAATAAAAAACTAAAATGGGCGTGATTTCACTGAGTTCCTCTATTCTCTCACTTTTTTTTAGGTATGGAGGAAAGCCTACCCTGCATTTCCTTTAGATTAACTTCATATTAATCTTCTTTTTTTTTTTGCATTATTTTAGGATTTCTTCCCTATTTTTTAGCCTTTTTGCGAGGCAAGTTTTAGGTGTTAAACAAATATGCGGCCATCTCGGGTTTTAACCTAAAAGGCATAAATATTCCAGGGGGAAAAAAAACAAAAAGAATTGTTTCGTAATTTCTAAAAATTTTCATTTAAATGAAATAAAATTTTATTTAATGAACACTAGCTAAATGAGTAAAAAGAGACATCTTATATACCAAATGAACACACCAAAAATTTAAAAGTGTTTAACCAAATTTTGTCTGATATTTTGACAGTAAAGAATACTGAAGCGTCAAAAAGTGAAGCTATTGCAAAGGTATGCAACTTATTCTATGTAATAAGAACAAAAATGAAAATTTCTGATGAAATCTGAAACTGCATACGCTCTCTAGTGATAAATGTTATTAAAAAGTAAAGTAATTTAATATTTCTACAAAAAAAGGGAATTTCTAATAACTGAATTTAAATTAATTTTGAAATTCATTAAAAATCAGAGAAAACAGTAGAAAAATGAACTTAATATCACTGTAAAGCTATTTTTTTTTTCTAAATTTTTAAAGTCTAAAGGTAATTTTTGAAAGTCGATATACAATAAAGTTATGACGGAAAAGCTTTAAAACAGTTTATCTCTATTTCAACGTACGTGAAAACCTTTTAACAACAGAGCTAAGATGCTGAGAAACATTTTTACCAAATTTTATTCAAATCCCAGGAAGGATAGAGAATTCTACAAAGTTCAATCAATCAAATAAACGAACGAACTAAACAAACAATTTATATTAAATATTAACGAAATAGTATTATTCCACAAAAGAAAGTATCGTTTCAAGTAAATTTACCTTGATTATAATCCCTGAATTAAAAAAATATTATGCTAAGAGGGTAATTAAGATAAAGATATTAATTGATTCAATTCTAAATAGTACTGAAAATACGAAAAAGTAATGATATAAACAACAACTGAAAGATTAAAATTCTCACTCCAATTAATTTAATTATAATTAGTGAGTATTTTTCTTTCCCTCTACAGCCTCCCCCCCCCCTTATCTTTTTTCTTTTTTTTTCGTGGTTCTTCTCAATATGTCACCGACTACTATAAATCATTTAATTTCTCTCTCTCTTTTTAATCATTTAGAAGTTTTAGGGGCACGAAATTATGTACAAAAATAGTTTTTTAAAGTAATTCATTAAATTACTTAAGCAGATTTGGATCATTCTGAAATGTACTCAGATTTTTACCAAAAACAAAATGAAACTCAGTTACTTTGTTTAGCTAATCATAATGAAATAATACAAATGTTACATAATAAAATATAAATGCTATATACAAATGTTACCTAATAAATATAAATGCTATATACAAATGTTACATAATGTTTAGCTAATCATAATGAAATAATACCAAAATATTGTTCAATTAGGTCAAAGAACCATTTGAATAGAGCTGTATAAATGAGTAGTCAAAGCTTTGACAACGCAGGCGGCGGTAGAACTTCGTCGAAGGGGAGAGAGGACAAAATAAATCAAGCACAATTTCTCTAACTTGGCTCCTAAATAACTTGTAACTGATTTTACATTTAATTTTTAAAAATTAAGTGTCATTTAGCTTTTATTTTTCAGTTACTGGTTTTTTCTCCCATGGTTGAAAATTTGCAAGACTATTTGAAAAAAAAATTCTGACCTTCTTTAACGAGCCATAGAAAGATTGTAAATGTTTGAGTCCATTTTATTGAGACTTTTGAGATTTAATTGGATTGATATTTGATTCTAGAAAAAAAACGGCTATATTTCATTCTCTAACCTAGTATAAAAACAGAAAACACAGGTTGCAACATCTAAACAACATTATCTATTTGCAACATTATCTAAATTTATTGTAGTATGATCATGGCAATATTTAATCATAGTTTAACGAGGAATAAGTTTTTAATTATTTTGAAATTGGTTAGAATTTCACATTGTTCTTAATCTTCTGGGGTTTTTTTAATACTTAAATAATTCGATGACAACAAAAATAAATTAATCAAACAGGACTACAATAATTTATAAATACATAATATTGGATAATGTTAACATAAACAAAATAATACCCCATAAAATGAAATGATCAAATCTAAATATTCATAAACGTGTTATCTCTGTCTTTTCTGGGAGATGTACAATGCTTCTATAATCCATAATTATAAGGAAAGTTTTCATATATGAGATACTATCGACGCAAGAGAAAACGTGAAACAAAACCATTAATTGTAGGTTTATTCTTATAAACTCCTTAAAATTCTTGAAGAAAGAAGAAGAAAAAACTTATATTTGACAACGATATTCTGAAGAATATTAGAGCTCCTGTTGCCTTTTCAAGCTAGGAACCTTGGATAAAATAATTTCCCACGGATTCTTTCTCTCTTTTTTTCCCACTCCCTTTTCTAAGACCGGAGCTATCTGATTTTGTTTTGTTGTACTAATTTGGGATGCTTCATACTCGAGTGTCTTTCAATGTAATCAGTGTCAGAGCATTCTTGTAAAAGAATGCAATCAATTTTGTATATGTTGCGCCAAAATGATAAGGCATGCTAAATGAACAAATGTGTGCTCTTATCATGGAGGCTAGATAAAATGAATGTAGAACTATATCGAAAGTGTCTATAAGAAAAACTTTTCAGAAAACTAGAATAGCTCATTGAAAAAAAATATCCGATGTTTCCCCAAAAATCGATTTTTTAGCGTAATTGCCTACATAAGATAATTTTTTTAAAAAAAAGGGGGGGGTTGCAATAACGAGTAGGAATTCAAATGTTTCTAACTAAAGGTGAATAAGCTCGCGTGCACAAGTGAAAACTTACTATAATTCGGATACAAACAATATAAAATGCTGAACAGATAAGATGATGTTATTGTTTCTGAAGAAGGCTGGAGAAAAAAAAAATCTTTTAAAGTTACTTATCAACTTATGTCTTTATGTAATGCTTATGAAATCATCCAAACAATACCCCAATAAAGCCAGAGGCTATGTGGGAAACTTGATAGGGCCGCCGAAGAGCACCCCACCTAGAGTGCGAAGGGACAAACGACACCTGGTAACATTGAAAACTTGCAAATAACAAAGGACCTTCTAGAGAACACTTATTGGAACAAAACAAAAAAAAGAATAGAAAAAGGCATTACATTTGCATTACACATTAAATTGTGAAACATTAAAAAAGCATAAAATGTACTAAACGTACGTTACCTTTTTATATTAGGAAATAACTAAAGACGAGAACTTTGACAAAATGTCCTTAATAGAAAATTTAATGTCTGGAATTTTTATGAGTTCATTGACTCCAAGAGATATCAAGTTTCTTGGCCATCTGAGTCTGCGTTCTCGTCATATTGCACAGGCTTTGATAATGTGACTTGTGGAGCCTCCTTCTGTGCCACCCTGACAAGTCGAACTTTTGTCAAAAAAACTACTTTGATGTACAGACAATAAATCATGCACAGTGTAGACTTGGTTAAGATAAAAATCGCCCTCAATGCGGTGAACAGAAACGTTAGTAAATTGTTGATATGTAGTTCTTCCTTTAATGGAATTATTCCTTCTCCCCTGCCAGTCATTAATTATTAGATTTTTAATCTCATTTTTCAGTTAGATTTCAGACTCATGGATAGATATTTCTTGGGTTTCTAGCTTTAACACTTCATTTGCTAGTATATCTGCTTTTTCATTTCCAATGTAACCCTAATGAGTTCTGATCCAGATCGTTTCAAAACAAAATTCAGCAACTTTTTATTTTATATCCAATATTTTCTTTTGTTTCACCTTCGGAATCAAGAACCATTAAAGACTGATCTTGGAGCAGAAATTATAGCGCAGCACAATATAAAAAATGCAAACTCTAGATTATATATCATTTCCACCCCTTTTGCCATAGAGGCAGCTGCATTCTCATTCACTCTAAATTTTATAAACACTTTTTCTTGTTCATCTTCATACCAAACAAACATAACCCTCCCTTCCCCCATTTTTGATTCATATGTATAAATAAAATTCTTTGCTATGCATATATAATATAATGTAATATAGATTGCATAGTTAGAATACTGAAGGTAGAATTTATTAATTGGTGCTAATTTATTTAACAGATTTAGTGCATATTTGGTAAGTTGTTTTAGTGTTGTTAAAAAGATATCACATTACTAATATTTATATTTGTCGTCATTTACAATCAGCAATATTTCATTAGTGAAACAATTGTAGCCTGATAAATTAAAATGCAAAAAACAGATATTTTATTGTAAAATTTATAACTACGCAATTTACTTATTCTTCTGATTTATAATAAATTCATATAATTTAGCTATAACTAAGTAACTCTTCTTAGCATTACATATTGCATTAGAGTGTCGAGAGAAAAGAGTGGTTTTTTTTATATAGTTTAACAGTTAACCAGATTTTAGCCATAGAATTCTCATAATGGAATAATTGAAATGAGCTTACAAACTCATTATTGAGGATGTAACGACTAGATGAATAAATTGAGGCAATTGTCCTCCTGCTAACGCCACCTCTATTTGACGATTTCAATTTTTAAATAATATTAAACTTTAATAAATTTAAAATAAATTATTAGTTATAATCAATGCAAAAATAGCTTTTCAGTTTTTGAAACGCTGTAGAAAAATGATGCCAAAGAATAATATTTAAATTTATACAAAACTAATGCACAATGCTTTTAAAATAACTATTGCATGTATTTATAAACTTATTATGAATAAAATAAGAATTCAAAATAACTTTATTGATATTTCGCACGAAAATACTTTAAATATTTTGAATATGTCAATGCAATTTAATTTTGTTCCACACACACCAATTTAATCTGTTTTTTGACACTGAATCATATTTTACTCTTTTCAAGATAGAATGTAATCTTTCTGCTGATGAGTTTGTTGTATAGAGAATCAACAAAATTTTCGAAGTGATTAGAAATATTGATAAAAAATTTCAGAGTTTTACACATTTGCATTTAGATAACTAAATATTTCTCTATCGGCTTTTTGAGGCAATACGAACTGCTCTAATTCGTCGTCAAATAGTTTAGCACCTACATCACTTTGATCGATAAATCTTAATTTATGTAGATAAGTGCTCTTTTCTTCTCTAGAGATATTAAAACACAAAAATTATTCTAAATTTTGCTTATAACTTCTGTTTCTTCTAGAAAGTTCTGTAATTAAATTATCACAAATAACATTAAAAGTATTATAAAAATTAATGTTCTCATGAAATTGGCTTGCTCTACATTCCATCTTTACCTAATAGTTTTCTTTTAATTTTAATTAAGAATCTCCATGAAAAAATATGCTTTTAACTGATTGTAGTAATTTATTTCCACTGTTAATCTCTAAGAAATGGTATTCCAATATATTTCATGAGTATCATAATATCTTAAACATTTTCCTAAGTAAAATTACAATTTTGGCTCCAGCAACTTATTGTTCCGAAATTTCTTCTGATTTACAAAATATACTGAAGGGAAAAAAATCCCAAGGCTTGTGCTAGATAAACAAAAGTTGATAGGCTTGTTTATACATCTAAAAGATAACATCGATTCAAATTTCACGTTTCTCGTATAAGTGTGGCGCTAATGGCGCCACTCTGAACATGCAAATCATGTTTTCTTTAAATTCGTGCGTATTATTAAGTTCGTGGGGGTATTGAGTTGATGTTAGCCACGAATGCCTTTAAGAAGACGAAGAAGCAATGATAAACACCCCACCGTAATTGAACGATGTCTTGTAATAGGACTACGAGAAAGTGGATTTTCTTTCTGAGATATTACAGAAATACTTGGCAGGAATGTATCCACTGTGCATGATTGTTGGAAGCAGTGATCAAGGGATGGTACCGCCTGAAGAAGACTGAGTTCCAGGCTGTCTCGTGGCACTACTGAGAGGGAAGACCGCCATATTCGGCATACGGTTGTACGCCAAATATGGCCACCACGCCGCCATTCGCATCCTACTGCGTCTCCGGCAGAAATATGAGTTGCAGTTGATATCACAGTGAAGCAACGAACTGTTAGAATTTGGTTATTTTGAAGTACAGCTCCGAGCCTGGCGCCCTGTAGCGTTCCTTTTACTGACTCCAAGCCATTGCCTTTTGCGACGCCAGTGGTGTCAATCCAGAACTCATTGGAGGATGGAGAGGAAATCTGTTATTTTGTTGATGAAAGCAGGTTCTGCCTTTATGATATTGATGGCCGTGTGTTGGTGAGAAGGTGGCCAGGGGAGCAGCTGCAACCAAACTGTCTGTGGCCTAGACACACTGGAACTACACCTGGAGTCGTAGACTGGATAGAAATTTGCTATGACAGTAGGTGCACTCTCGTTGTTATCCCAAACATACTGACTGCTAATTTATACGTGAGTTTAGTTGTTCAACCTGCAGTGCTGCGATTTATGTACAACATTTAAGGGGAGTTTTCCAAAAGGTTAATGTTAGCCCTCACACCTTTGTTATGACGCAATGTGTTCTACAAAGTGTCGGCATGTTACCTTGGCCTGCGATATCCCTAGATCTCAAAGTATGCATGGGATATCATTGAATGACAGTTCCAGTATCTTCCCCAACCATTACTGCCCGTCCCATTATTTATGGAACAAGTACAATAAGCATAGAACTCCATACCACAAAGTGCCATTCGGCATCTGTATGATAAAATGCAAACATCTTTGCAGATTTGTATTCAAAATTCTGGAGATTACACTGGTTGTTAATGTAACAGTTTTCACATTTTAAAGAGGTTTTCTTGAACTTAAATTAACCTGTGATCCTGAAAATTTAATCACTCAAACATTTTAACTAGACTAATGAACGGCTTAAATTCCATTGCTGTAAAATACTTTTTTCTTGGTGTTGAGAAATTTTCACCCGCCAGTGTATATATAGGTAGAAATTATTCAAACAATAGAATTGAAAGTTCTTACCTTTATTTCCCAGGAAGAGCCAGCTCAATTTTTTGATATACAGCTGAAAATAAAACTCATTGCTAAAATGCATTCGACTACACAGAAAGACGCTAAGCAATATTCCTTAGAGAAATGTGTATTGACATAGAAAAAACAAACAGCAAATACTCCACAAAAACATATAGCCAGCTAGAAGAGAGAGAGCTGCTGGCTGTATGTTAACACTAAGTACAGTTCACAGTTACTCAGTTTTTAATGTCGGTTTCACTCTTTCGAGAGTCTTTTAATTTTATTAACTCGATTGAACACAAAAGTCACCCAAGTTCTTCGTTTTTAATTCAATATAAAGCGCCCAAGGAATCATTCAAGAAAAAGGATTCAATATCAACCAAATTTAGATCATACTTCCCTGAATTAGCCAGTCTTGATCGAATATTGCGGGCGAGTAATCCCAGCCTTGAAGTGGATATTTTCCGTGGCATCTGACCCATCTCACGCATTTCCCCTATCATTGGAGAAAAATTATTTTTCCATCCACGTAAATCAAACTTAGCTGTTTTTGGAATTTTTCCAGTCTCTGTTCTAAAATGTTCTCAGCTAGAAAATCCACACATGTAGCGTAACTGTCAACATATAATGAGCTCTTTAGTTTCATTTCAAGTTAATTTCATTTTAGATTCATTTTTTCAAGGCTCCTCAAAGGCTCTTCTACTTGATCTTGCACAGAGTTCAAAGCTGCTGCAGGAAGGAAAGGGCTGCATGATATGTCAAATACAATCGTACAATGTCTATAGGTGATGATATTTTGGGGATTTCCATTTTTCTACCATGTGAACAGTAAACCATTCCTTTCTGTTTCGTTTAGGTCTATTTGCAGAAAGGCTTGTTTTATCTTTGAGAACTCCGATTTTCCTCCATCTAAATCTATTTAGGATAGCTGGAAATATTTCAGTAAGGTTGGGGCCTTTTTCAATGTATTCATTTATTGATACTGAATTCTTAGTTTTAGCGGATCCGTCAAATACAGACTTTACTTTA
This sequence comes from Argiope trifasciata, assembly GCA_026543055.1. NCBI lineage: Eukaryota > Metazoa > Arthropoda > Arachnida > Araneae > Araneidae > Argiope > Argiope trifasciata. The sequence continues at coordinate 1,298,634 of JAPMOQ010013705.1, forward strand.
GTAGTAGAGATGTCTTTAAAAACTATTTTATGAGGCATATAATGTATCACTAGACCTTCAGGATTAATCTTATCTGTATTAATTTCCTCAATGATATCTTCACTTTCCCACTGATTGAAAACTTCTTGATATTCATATAATCGATTCTCTGATTTCAGGGATTTAACTGTGAATTTAAGCCTTTTTTCGGCTAACTCTTTATTAGAAAGCAAAGGCGGATGTCCATCTAACCAGGGTAAATTTACCTTATATCCACCTGTATTATCTCTACTAACAGTTTTTCTGAAATGTTCGAAAGCAGTTTCCTGGGTTTCTGTTTTAGTACATTTTTAGTATATCACCTTTAATTCCCAAGGAAACTAAATTCCAAATATCTTAAATCTTAGCATTATTGGCATGCAATGACAATACTGACAGTGAACTATTTTTGTTTGTATTTATAACATCAGATTTACCCATAACAGTCCATCCCAATTTGTATAGAAACTAAATTTTCTGAAAGATATTTTATATTTCTCGTTAATATTTTACCAACGTAATCAACTGCAATGAGCAAATGAATTTCAGTAGGATTCTTTTCATATAGACAGGCTCTTCCATTTATCACCACATCACTTACTAGAAAATCCATACCTTTTAACTAGTTCAAGCATCGTGCATCTTCATATTAGGTAAGAAAACACATATTTTCTTTTCATCGAGAACAACTAAATCTTATAGCTTCCATCAACATTCAACAGACTAATTAAAACCCTTTGATGTATTTCTGTATGACCAATTCCCCCAAATAAACCAGGATTCCAGGCTTCCTCACCTAATCCTTTAAATTTCATTTTTCTAGCAATAAACTTAGAAACATACGAACATTTACTGCCCATGTCAATGATTACCTTTATTAAAGGCTTCAAATTATTTTCATTAATGTAAACAAGCATTGTCTGAAGATAAACTTCCTTCGAGCAACTATTACTCACGAGTGTTGCGTTTTTCAATCACTTCTTTTGATTCAGATATCTCATTATCTGAACGTTTGTTTTCCCATAACACATTTAAATTAATCTTCCCGCAAATGGCGTATTTCCCCTTTGCACTGCATAAAAAACTGACATACTCAGGCTTAACACTGCGAAAATAAGCTCCTCTTTTAATGAGCACGAACTTTCACTTTTCAGATGGCAAACTTTTACCACAAGTGTAATTGGTGCTTAAATGAAAATAATTATCACAGAAAATACATAACTTATCTTTTGGAGTGTTAGTAGTATATACAATTAATTCCCACGCAGCTGGATTTCTGACTTTTTCATTCTGAGCTTTGACTTTGACTCTCACCAGTTCGAATTATTGATGTAATGAGACGGAAGTGATTTATCATTTGTAAAACATATTTCGGTTTTCTCTTTCGTAACTAACTGCCAATTCAGAGAATCAATCATATCGCGGAGCGAATATTTATCTCCGAATTCCTTATTAAATTTCAATACTATATCTCTTGATAGAGATCCCAGGAGATAATAAAGTACTAAGCATATCCGATTCATTTCCTAATGATTCTAAACTTCGAATATGAGTTTGTATCTTATCGAATAATAACCGAAAATTTTTACATCATTAGAATTCTAAAGAGATAGAAATTCTAATAGCTTATTCATATGTGTATTTACTAACACTTCTACTGATTCTTTCACCCAACAATGAAACAGATTTCACATAGTTTTCACTTGAAATCCAAAGCTTTCTAAAACTTTTGAAATCCATTTAATAATATGGTGATGAATTTGTATATAAAAATATATTTAAAATGCGTAAAAAATTTGTTTGCTACGCATCTTCGAGCTACGCAAGTTTTCATTTCTTATGTTCAGTGAGCATTGTACAAATAAAAAATGCACCATAAAATATTTTCTGTCAAATATTATCTAAATGCATATTAAATAAAACTTTCCTCATCGAGTCTACTCTTCAGAAGACGAAAAATTTTGTTTTCAAATATTTAGTTAAAATACACCACACAATAAATTTAGATCTAGAATGAAGAAGATCGAGGTGACATCCAAATCTGATTCAATGTATATTACAATCTATGTCCATTTGCTGTTGATATCACAACGTACATCGACAGCAAATTTCTGCATTGCAGTCTTGTTCACAGAAAAAAAAAAGAAATGACTGAAAAGATGGAGAAAAAAGCTCCAACAAACGAAAACTCAGATAAATAATCAGATCAAGAAAACAGAGAAATTTATAAAGCTTACTAAGCATAAAAATAATTACAAAATATTTTTTAATAATTTTATTAAATTTGCAATATTTTTTGACCCAAAAGATTTAAAAATTTCCGTAGAAAGGAACAAATTTTGAAAAAAATCATTTACGTCAGTCAACAATTTCCAATGTTTGTGGTGCAGTTTTTATTTTTTGATACAATCGGCGTTAATATTATTGAGAATTGCCTTGTCGGTAAAAATCGGAGTGTAAAAAGTTTTATATGAAAAAAAATACTATAACGAATCTTTTTTTAAAGAAAAAGTCTCCCTTTTGAGGGTTTTTTTCAACATGAACTTCTGAAAAGCGTTTAGTGCTTCTAGTCTCTAATTTGCGTCTGCCTCCTTCTGAAATTTCCTTACTAAAACGGTCGATACCATTCAGTTTTCAAGAACGGAAAATTACAAAGTATGGGGTTGCAGAAATTTCACTCTAATCGGCTCAAAGTAAGTAAATTTAGATAATTTAATTCAAAGAATAATATTAATAGCAGCAACACTGAATTCTATATTAATTTAAAGGAAACTGTATGAGATTAGTAAGGTTCGTTAAATATTTGCAAAAACTTCTATAAGAAAAAAAATCATAATTTTTTTATCATTGGAGTTTATGATCTTTTTATAATAATTACATAATAACATTACTTAAAATATTCATTGTCAATACTTCGGACAGTAGATTTAATGTTATTCTTTTTCTCCAGGGTTCAGTTGTTTATTGGCTTGAAGCAAAAGTTGCCTTGATTGGAGAATGATCTAATATCATTTTGGATGGATGAGTGTGTGTGTGGGGGTTCTTTATTGTTTGTTGTCATTGATCCGTTTTGGCGAAATTGCCTGGAAAGTCATTTCTTGGAAAGTGAATCAGCAAGGGCACTGATGTGAAATGTATGTTCCCCTAAGCATTGATGGATTGCTGTGCTTAATATTAATCAGATTGAACTGACCAAATCGAAAACTTGTGTTATTTGAATCTTAAGCTCAAGAGCTATAATCAAAAAAGTTGTCAAAGTTCATATCAATGATTGATTCCCTCTTTGCACAAAATGCCCAACAGCATTGATGTGATATTTTCTGATCATTAGCCTTTATTTAGAATGTCGAATAACATTGGAGATATCTCGAACGCTATCTTGTGCTAACAGATTGACATCTCTCAGTCAGTAGTATTCGTCACTGGCATTCGCAATGTCTTTCTTTCTTTCGTTTTCTTTTTTCTCTTTTACTGATATTGCATTAAGTTGGTAAAATATTTATCATTCCAATTCAGGAGAATAGTGATAAATATCTGATAATAATTAGGAGTTTGTGTAAATGATTCCGGTGAGCACAGCGCAACGTATTTTGGACAAATCAAAAATAATTTTTTTAAACTTATGCTTTACTCAGATTTACAGAACTGTTAAGAATTGTTAAAAATTGTAATGACCCGATAATGGTTAGTATTGGGATTGCTTGGGTATTCAAATTTGTTTATATAACATGATTAATATAAAATGTTTGTATTTCAGCAATTGAAATTCGCCAACATTATAGAATGGGTAAATCTTAGTGAAATCGACGATTCATTTTTAATGAAAGGGTGCGTGGATGATATTATTTTAGGGCTTAATAGCATTCGTTCTGAGAAAAATCGTGATATTTTGTTCAACAAGTATAAGTTAGAGAAAATCCACTTTTTCAATCAATCAATCAATCATTATTTGGCCTCTAATGTAAGAAGTTTCGGTTTAGCACATTTCTATTTGGCAGCTCTGCCGTATCTAACAAAACAGAAGCAACAGACGCAAGTGTCAGTTTGATTCTCGCTCTGAAACAGTAAATCTCTCTTTGATGAGATCCTACCTCAGCTGAATAAAAAACATTTTGTAAGCTCAAAGATCGGGATTTAAGTTGCTAAATATACTGTATTTAAAATTTTGCTGAGTTTTGAGAATAAATGGCGTTTCAAATACCAGGTTTTCGTTCTGGGCCGTCCAGGATACCTTGCTTGATGGAAGTCACCAACAGAACTGAGCGGCCCATCAACATCATTTGGCTTGATTATTTGGCTCGAGAAGTCAACTTTGGCTGTATAAAGCCGAACGCAATGAAGACAATCCAAACATACGTTGGCCATCCTTGGATCTGTCGCGATTCCATCACAAAAAGGCGACTTCTGTTGAATAAGGAGACATACTTTGCCGCTACCAAGTCAGCCCTGAATGGAGAAAAGAAACGTGATCTGCCTGTTCTGGAGGTGATTGCAAGCAATCCAAGTAAGTATCTGATTTTCAAGTTGTAAAATAATGTTACTTGGATAATTTATTGAGGTTCTTTGTTGTATGTTTTTCATGATTTTTTTTTCTGTTCACAAGTAATTACAAGCATATAAAATGTTATATTTTAAATAAGTAATTTTCTTCTGTTATTTCAATGCTTTATTTACTTAGTTATTCAATGAGCTCATTACTGTTTGCTGTTTTTGCATTCTATTTCTGCAAAAACTTATAAAATTTTTATTGTCATTATTTTTTTAGTAGTTAATCAAATTAGCTAATACTTGGTAGATGCTCTTTTTTATTATGCTTTTTACTGTCAAAAATTATGCTCTGTTGTATAATCATTATTAGTCATTATTAAGACAAAGGCAAGGAAGTTTTTCTGTGTGTATTAATCGTTAATTGAGAAATAAAGAAACTGCCATTTATTTGTTTTAGAATATTGAGAACATAGAATGATGTGACAGTTTTCTACAAATCTTGTTAATTAAATTTAAACAAGCCTAATTAATTGAAGCCTATCAATTTATATTTTTATTCAAAGAATTCATATAGATATAAAGAATAAGTTTTTTAAAAAAAAGCTGCAGTTGAAATTGAGTTATGTAACTCAAACATTTGGCCTTACTTGTAAAATTATTTTAATATGAAATACTAATGAATATCTTTGTCAGAAAAATTATATTAATATACCTGATTAGTATCTAGTAATAGTATTAATTTCTAGAAGGTTTTTTATAGATAAGTGCATATAAAATCAAAATTATTGGCACACATTATATATGTTAAAGTTTTCATCTCATTTGACAATTTTAATTTAAGATTAAGATATCTTTAATTTTAATTAAAGATATATTACTTTGTGTTTTAAGACTTGATGTATACTTATTACTCAGTGGATTTATATGAAAAGGAATTTTTGGGTAGTTTCCTAGTGATGGGACCCAAAACATCACAGAGATGATGCTATCTAGTTCTCCCTGAGCATTTATTGCAAAGATTTGATATGAGCCATTAAAATTCAGCCAGATTTTATCTGTGGCCCATCTAATAGAAAAGTATCCTCATTAGCTACTTCTTGAAAAAATTTTAATGATGCTTTTTCTAACAAAACTACTGACTTTGTATTAAATAAAATTTCTTATTATTTTTTACAGATCAATAAAACTGTTAGATTTTCAGATTAGATTTATTGATATCATACTTATGTAGAAGTTTTCATTAATATAAATGTTTCTCTTAGTATGAATAATAGTACACACCATAAAAATTAGCATCAGAGTTAAAATAACTACATTCAAGTGAAGTTGTTGTATGTGTATTAATTAATCATATAATTGTTTTAATTAATCATAATCTATTGATAATTGCCTCTGTGTGGAAAATTGTCTTTATTAAAAACTGTAAAAAATGCATATAAGTAAAAACCATTCAATAAATTGCTAAATTTGTAATATTGTCATTATTTGAAAGTGCAAAGATTAAAGGACTTCAATATTTTCACAAAGGCCCTAGATTCCCTTTGAAATTTCTTTTCGCATCTGAATTTTTTGACATTTTTTAATACAAAGCTTTGTTTGAATTTTGGGTAAAGACTAATTTAGTGATTTCAATTGTTTTTTAAAAATCAAATTATTTTGAAGAAAAAAGATTAACTTAATTTGCTGAAAACCAAGATCTGTATCTTTTATTCCTTTACAGAGCACAATTTTTGAAGGAACAAATTAAAGCAAATAAAATTAAACACAGGCACTTTTTCTACCTAATTACAGAAATTTGATACATTTTAAATAATAAATAGTTTCCTCAAAGTGTGCTTTTTTTTAAAAGGAATTTAGTTTATTTGTTCCCTTGCAAAATAAAATATCTGTAATATTTCTAGGCAAGTTTATTTAATCTTGATAGGTATTTTAAATTACTGACAAGAAGAAATTGTGAGTTTACAAAATTTGCATCTGGGCATTAAAATACGTTTATAAGTAAAAAGATCCAATTTTATCAAAGAGTGTGTGGAAAACATGGATCGATTACTATTGTATTGTATTTTTTAATTTGAAAGTGGCCTTACAATATGAAAATATTATGAATTTTCATTTCTACACATAGATGTCTTATTTATAGTAATATAATGTTCAGTGCTACTGAGCTACAGATCATATATCATTTTCCAACATATTAAATCATGAAAACTAAAATCTTTATTCTCTAAAATATATACATTCTAACTATGTAGTTTACTGTAACCTATATAAAAGTATAATTTTTACTGTTTGAACAAAAATATTGTCAAAGTATAATTTTATTTTATTGTTTGTTGAAAATTAATACTGCTAAATGAAATAAAAAATAATTCTTCATAAGTGCTTCATTATGTAACTAATGAATAATTCAAATACAATTTTAAAATTAAAAAGAATTAAATTATATTGATCATTTTTAAATCTGTTTGTCAAGGAGGTGAAATAGTATGCATGCTTTACAATCATGGGCTAAGTGGGGGTTATTCATTTATTTTTTAAATTATTTATTCATATTTTCAATAAAAGGATTATTTTGAATGTAGAAATGAAAGTTATTATCTGTTACTTTATTGTTTTTTGTTTTTTTTGTTTGTTTTCCAGTGTTCACGCTGGTTGACATTGGTGCTGAAGCTGTGAGCCGTTTGCTCCCTTCGGAGGAAAGATTGAGAAATATGCGGTTGCCAGAAAATGTGAAGGACCTGATTCAGCTGTACATCATGAATTCAAAATTTGCTATTCCTCATATTGCATACATTTAAAGGAACTCATCTCATCATTAATGTTTTTGTTTCTCCTCTCTTTTTTTATTTTTGTATAATGTGCAAATTCTTTTTTTCTGTATTGTATTATGAGCAAAATTCTGATTACCTCTATTTTGTAGGGTATGTAAAATTTTGATTCTTGGTGTTCTGTATAATTTGCAAAATTCTGATTCTTGATGTATTGTATGATGCACAGAATTCTGAATCTCTCTGTTATTTAATGTGGGAGACTGTATAATCAATCTCTTGTGGCATTTTATTCAGTTTTTTCCCCTTTTCTGTCTTTAAATAAAACTTTTAAGTTAAACCTAAATGATTCTTCATTTGTGTTTCTAGATAATGGATTAAGATCTGGAAATTTTCTGTTAAGATATATATTTTTAATCAGCCTCATGTTGTATCAAACAATAATTTTAAAATTAGTATAACTTTTCAGTAATCAATTTTTTTTTATATAAATTTTATCTCTGTTAAGATTTATTTTTCTGTTTCAGTAAAAGAGCATTTGCATGCGTAAAAATAAAATAAAATACAGTGATTTAAATAATCTAAATGATTTAATTACATGTAAATCATTTATAACTATAAAAGAAGTTGAGTGTTTATAGAGCTGTTCAAGAAAGACATTTGGAATAATAATTATTGAATTTGACTCATACATCTCAAATTTTTACTATTAAACACATTTTCTTTGAAATTTTAATTAGATGCTCGATTTATTCAAAGGAAATTGAAATTTTTGACATGCTGGGTTAAAATCATAGCATAAAACAATGTTTTTTTAAAACTATTTTAAAGTTAAAAAAAATATTTTTCCAGTGATGGCAAATTGATAGACACAACTTTATTCACTTGCTTAAAAACTTAGTACTTGTATTTGAAATAATTTATTACTGAATTTTTTTTTTTCTGTGTGTGCAGAAGATATTTCATTGTCTCATTAAATTTTGTAGCTGTATTTCTACAATTAAAAAAATGTTTAAAGAATCTACTTTTTAAAAAAATGGCTTGTTATTTTAGCTTTGCATTATGTTCTTTTCTAATTTTTATTTCAAATTTAAGAAATTGTTTTAAATTTATTATTATTATTGCAGTGTTTGTTTTTAAATGCTATTATGCAGTTCTCTAATACAGTAAGATTTTTTTTGATTACTGAAAAGATATTTTACTTCCTATTTAATGAAGTCCTTTTTATTTTTATCTTCAAGCAAGATTTTTTAAGGTTTAAAATGGTATATAACTCGTATATACCTGGTATGCAGTGAACTAAAAAAATTCCTTACAACTGTTGATGAGACAGGACTTAAAAATCAAGTTAGCTAATTATTATATGATTTAAACACCATTGCAGTCATCTTAATAAGAGAGAAAAATGGCAGAACTAAAATATATGCTGCATTTTTTAATAAAATTTCTAAAAATAATACAGGGGAGGGAGGAAGATACTATGGCGGCTTCCTACTTAATTCAAAAACACATAAAATGAAGATGAGGAAAATTAGTAAATTAAAACTTTTTTAAGACTAACTAATTCTGAAGTAGAACTATTAATGGAAATGCTAAATGGCTTCTTTTATTTACCAACTCATTTGAGGGCATGATCAAGTAAACTAAATTTTGAATTGCAGAATGTTTTCTTCATTTTTATTTTAAGTTAAAATATTTCACCATGTTGATTTGATATTAGGCAGGTGCAAAGGAATAATTCGCAGTACAGCAGATTTAAGGATCACTGAAATAGCCAGCCATAAATTTACCTTTTTAAAGTAATAAGTTTCTTGGGAATTCATGAAAAGGGAGCTGTGCATGCAAGGACAATGTGAATTAAAAAGAAATCGATATTTCTAGAGAACATGTTAATCACTAATATCAGCAAGTATTGAAGGAATTAAATAGCACTACATGCAAATCTTTATAAAATTAATATCTGATTTTATGAATTCAGAAGCTTAAATTTCCATTCTAACTTAATAATATCAATATTCTAATTGATTAAAAGTAATTTATTAATCACGAAGAACTCATACAGATAAGTAAACTTAAAAATAGTACGTCATTTAAATGAATATATTTTACTGCTACGGATATTAAATAATTATCAGTTTCGAATTATTTTGATTTTTTTTACATCAATGCAAGATATAATACACAGGGTATTCTAGAAATATTAATTCACATTTGAATATCTGTTACGTAAACAATTAATAGCATAAATCGAAATCTCATAAATAAAAATGTATTTGAATGTTGAATTCTAACATTTATGGGAAATATTTGAATTTTGATCGTTCTTGCCCAGGAATTGCTGATACAATCGATCAATCAAAGTGCAATGACAATAAAGCTATGTATTCGAATTTCAGTATATATTCTTCCACTAGTTGCTTTCATCTCATTGGCTGTTGGTGGTCTTCATCTATAAACATATGTTTCATGTTCACCCCCCCCCCACACACACACGCACAGAGACACACACATACAAACGAAAAAAAAAGTTTTGGAAAGCGTGTTTGTTGATGAATTAGGGGTGATGAAATTCATTACTGTCTCTTTATTTTGATCATCTGTTCATCCATTTAATCAGTCTGATAAATTTAGTATATTGCCGAATGGGGATTATCAGCTATCAAATAGCTGACTATTTATCTTATATTAATGAAAAGCGTTCGATTTAATGGAATTATATAAAATTTAAGGAGTTATATTTAATATAATTCATGTATTCAACCGAATATTAGTAAAGAAAGTTGTATTCAATGATAAAAAAATAACAGTAAAAATGTATTTATTTATTAAAATAATGAAATTTTTGATAGTTGAAAAGAAACTTCAATTTTAATCTGAGTTACGAAGTATTGATGCATGCTACTAATTGTTTATGTAATAATTATTCAAAGCGAGTATACATTGTTTGAGGTACTTTACAGTAATCACGTACAGATTAATGTCTTATTATCAATTAATCGATATTCATCATCCATCTCTACTTTATTATATATATATATATACCAGCGGGTGACCGAGCACCGCTCGGAGAAAACAGGTATCGAAGCTAACTCGAAGATTTAAATTTTCAATTGTGATTTATCAAAACAATACATGCCATAAGAAAATTTGTGAAACCATTGGTGAAAAGATAACTGGTTAAAGTGCACCATTGTAAACTATTCTAAACAAAGTTAGAGTTTGGAAAGGGAACTATTCTATACAAAGGTAAAGTAAAGGTAAAGTTTGAAGTGTGTTGAAGTTCAATATTTTTGACAAATTTATTTAGAAAAACCAAACATATATACATACATAAGAAACATATTATAAACCTATAACAGCATAAACATAAAACTTTATTAGTTCGCC
>JAPMOQ010013705.1:1324294-1364275 GCA_026543055.1 Argiope trifasciata
GAAAAGGCTTCACTCCAATAAATAAAATATATAAATACATCTGAAAAAAATCAAAATAAAAAAGTAAGCTGATATTTCGAAGAAAAAGATTTTCCACATATCTTACAATTCTTTTTATTTTTAGATGCCTCCGATGATCCTGGTGCAGTTAGCTCTTTGGTTTCTTTTAATTCTGTCACTAGTATTCAAGGTGCTTTTTTTTTGCTTGCCTTTTCAAAATAAATTTCGAGGAAAAACATTTCTTACGTATCACAGTAATATTCTTATTTTTTTCATCAACCAGTGACATGTTATTAATGGTTCAATCGCACAATTTCAAAAAGAACGATAAGTCGAAATTAGAAAAGCATAAACAAGGTTTGCATTCCCAGACTTCAACGCGCGGAGAGAATGGCTGACAATGACGTCAGAACTGTACCGAGTAGCAGAGCTGAAATCTTTCTCTGCAGACGTTAGCGCCGTGAGAGACACCTGGAGATTCTCCCCTTTCTAAGTTGGGTTGTATTCCACAGTCTTTAGATTGAATTTGTGATTTCCCCGTGCAGGGTTGTTATAAAGTGAAAGCTGTTTTAGCTCTCTTTGTTGATTCTGACAGATTTTAAATTTCTTGCGATATTCGTGTTTTGATTTTGATAAGCCGGCACAAGCTAAGAACCCGTTCAAGAGCATACGCCGGAAAACAAACCTCCATCCTCCTTGTGTACAATAACATTACCCTTTCGGCTTGAAGGTTTATCGCCCGATATTGAATTTTCTGTTTATCTATCTCCGATTAGGTGAGTATCTCTGTGCGTTTAAAGTGATGATACTTTTCTTATTTGAAAATTCATAATCAGATTTATTTCCCGGTTCCTTTCAAGAAATTACGGGGACTGTTGTGTTATCCTATTAAATTTAATAATTTCTTACACTATTTATTACTTTCAAGTGTAATATCAGTCGTTTATTGTTTGTAAAAAATTATTCTGCTTTTGTTTTTAACAATTATATTTTATAAAAATAAGTCACTGAAACTGTCTTCATTTTATAATTATTTAATGTATAACCTGTTTTATTGATGAAAACTTTATTAAGAAATGATTTCTTTAATTCAACAATATGCTTCAGTTAGACAATCTGTGATTCATCTTTTGTGAAGATATATCTTGTAAGGCTTTATAAGACTTTTTTTTTACTGTATATATATGAAAGCTAATGAACAGTCACTCAAAAAAAAAAATATTGGGACACTTGGTATGAATAACTGCAAAGCTATTTATAAAACTATTTATCACATTGAATTGAAACAAGTGAATCAAGAAATATTTTAACATTTGGTGTACAGTTTTTAAGGAATTTTTTTTATTTTGGAATTAAAATTTGATTTAGCTTTTCAAATATAATTCAAGTAAATAGGAGTGAAAAAAGTATTGGGACACTTTTAAAGTAAGAAACTCAACAAATATATGGAACATAAATAATATTGAATTTATTACCACTTTTTGAGACCATAATTTGAAATGTAAAAATTTCAACAAATAAGATTACTTACAGAAAAAAGTGGAGAAAAAAAGATATATTGTTTGATGTGTGAAATCTTGCTATAAATCATTAGAAAAATGTAAAGTCTGCTTGTTGTACAAGATATATCTTGAAATTGAATAAGTCTACTGTTTTTAACATTAAACAAGATTCAAATAAACAAATTGTGTTGAAAGCAAACAAACATCAAGGCTTCCAAGGACATTTAATGAAAGTAAAGAGAAGATGATTTCGAAATAAGTTCACTTTAATACAAAAACTAGTGCAATAAAATTGACTCTGCAATGAAAAGTAAGCTTGAAAAATCTATAAATCCTGTAGCTGTCAGTAATGTTTCAAGAAAATATAAATATCATGGTATAGCACCTCAAAAAAAGCTCTACATCTGCAAAGCTAATTGACAAGCTAGGCTATCATTTGCTAAAAGTATGTAAGGCTGCCAAAGAAATTTTTGGAAAATGTAATTCTTGTACATGAAAGCAAATATAACACTTTGGGATTAGATGGCAAGCAAAATGTTTGGTGAAAACCAAATACAGCAGTGCATGCAGAAAATTTTGGACCTACTCTCAAATAGGGAGGTGGTAATCAAATAGCCTAGAGTTGTATAGTAAGCACTGTTGCTAGATGCTTAAATTTTATTGATTAAACAATGAATATATATGTATCTTAACATTCTCAAATGAAATTTAAAGCTGAGGGCTAGCAGTTTGGGAGTCTCAAGACATTTAATATAGATAGAGATAATGACCTGGAACATATTTATAAGTTATTCTGATTTGTACAATTTATGGGTCCTCTTCCACTGTCCTAGTGTTATTAAAACTCCTGCACAAAGTTCAGACTTTAATTCCATTGAGCATGTGTGGGATTGTTTGGAGCAAAAGCTGTATGAACATCAAATTTCTAACAATGAGGATTTAAGAAAACATATAGTCAAAGAGTAGGCCAAATTCCATGGATTCTGCAAAAAATTGGTCCAATCAGTTACAAATAGATTATGAGAGATCATAAAAAGCAAGGGTGGTCTAACAAAGCATTAACTTTTAAGTTTGCATTGTTTTTTTTTTAAATTTATTGGGAAGTGTCCCAATACTTTTTTGAGCATTTTTATTTAATTTCTTTAATTTTTAATTATAGAAATTATTTTATCAATATGAGAGTTTTATTTAAATTATTATGATTTGTATATATCAAAATAATATTAGCTTCTTTGTTTTGGTTTCATTTGTTTATTTAAGTCAAATATTATTATAAAATCTCTGAACTTGTAGTGTGTCCCAATATTTTTTGACTGACTGTATATATAGTTCATGATTAAAAATTTATTCATCCTTTTAACTTGAAGTATTCTGATAGGAAGTTTGCCTATTCTTATAAAAATGATTAATTTGAGTTCAAAATGATCATATAATTATTAGGTATTTTTTTTAACGGAAAATTTTATTTCTTACAGCGAGAAATTTTTTCTCCCTGTTAAATGTTATTTTTTCTCTTTTTTTAGATAGAAGTTTTTAATTTATTGCATTAGTATCTTTTAATAAAATTAGCTATTAGTTATTGCAAGTTTTTTGTTATTTTTATTTTGAATGTCTAAAAAAGAAGTATTACTTGATTTTACTTTTTGAATTCATCTTCTATTTCCTTCTAATGCTTTCAGTGAGATCTAAATTTAGCTTAAACATTTGCAAATGTATTTTGTTTTGCAGATATTTATTAAATTAATAAACAATTATAAAGCACTTTAAAAAACAGTTGCAAAAAATTAAATTTAAGTCAACTTTGAACATAATAAGTTGAGCCTATTAATTTTTTTTTCTTCTTTTAGCCATTATTTAACTGCTTGAAAAAATGTGTGCTTTTTAAAAATATTCATAATGTTTCTTATTTGAGACTTTTATTTCAAGCAAAGTTTAAGAGAAATAAAATTTTCATGTAATTAAATCTATTATTAGATTTTAACTATTTTTTTTCAGGTTGTTCAAGACGGATATCGTATGGAAGCCCCTAAAAAACTGAAAGTATGTGCAAGAATTACTATATATATTTTAAAAAGTGAATTCAGTTTTTATTTAAATTTAAGTCTTATTTTTCTGTTTTTCTGAAATTGGATTTTTTTATATGTAATTTTTCTTGTTTCTTTCAGATTTTGTGCCTTCACGGTTACAGGTATGCCCACATTAATGTTACAGTTATTAAATTTATTGGATTTATTTTAAATCTTAAATTTTATGAAATTTCTAAAATTAAAATTACTGAATTTCAGTACATTTAAATCAGGCCCAACTCTAAAAACATTGCCGTTATTGTATCATTTCATTTCATGTACCTTTATTATCTTATAATATCTTTTGATTAATTTATCAATACCTTATAATATACATTTTAAACCAGTACATTTAAAATTAAAAATTTTCTCAGTTTTAGTTAATGTTAAAAAGTAATTTGCAGACTGATCCAATTTTGTTTAATTCTTTTATAAAGTTCTGAGTGTTGAATATCTGTACTTAATTTTCTATAAAAAGATGTGGCCTCATATTCTCACAAATACAAAACTCAGCAAGACTATATTTCTTCTTGTCATATCTGTGACATATTTAAACATTATGAAAAGTATGAATCTTTATGCATAGTAGTTAGTTTGAATAGCCTTTTTTGACTATTAATTAAATTAATTATTATTCATTAAAATATCAAATAAAAATTGTGCAGTCCTTGTTTTCTTGCGTGCAGATTTATGAGTTATGTCATCTTAAATTTTATTTTAACCAACATATAAAATTTATCTTAAATTGCCTAATCTCTGTTGGCATAGTGATGATCTTGACTAAAACTTAATTATTTTTAGTTTATAAAACCATTATTCTCTTGTTACTCAGATTGGCATGATCAGAGTAACAGGCGACTATATTTTTAAAGTTATAAGAAAGTTGGAAATTAAATTGTTTCAAAATTTTTAAAGATCAGTAATATTATTAATAATTTTGTATGACATTTAATTGTTTAAAAAATCATTTTCACCAACTCTAGATATTGAATTACCATTAGAAACTTGTTAGAAAATGCTAAAATCAGCTCAATTTTTTAAATTTAATAATACCGAAATAATTTTCATTACAGACATTAAATACTACAAAAACATTCGATATGTTGTGTACTTGAATTGACAGTTTATGTGTTGTAACTTGTCCATTTTTCTTTAAAATAAATTACCAAAAGTCAGTGAGGAAAGGCAAACCTCGTATCCAATTTATGTTTGATAGAGTGGTCACTCTCTTTATTCGACCATTTATGTGCTTGTACAACTGGCAGGATTAGGCCTGACTGTGACAAACATTTAACTGATTTTTTTTAGAATACCACTTAATTTATTATTCTTTTAAAGTTTGCTTTAAAAAATTATTAAAGCTTTTATGTTTTATAGTTATTTATTGTAAATTATGTTCTTTGGTAATAGCTTCTAACTTATAATTTCAGTTGTAATGCTTCATTTGACTTATGTTTATGCATATTATTTTTTACCAAAGATATTTATTGAGTATTTATATAATTCTTATTTATACAGGTTATCTCCAAAAAAAATGAAACATGTATTCATATAAAATATTACATCGAAATGAATGTTTTCAATTACAAAGTTTTGTTAATTTAGTGGCCAGTTGTATGAATACACATTGAATTCTGTGGAAGTTGATTGTAAAAAATACAGACAATTGAATTGTTATACAGCCCTTATAGCATAAAAATATCAGTTTAGAAAATATTACTCTTATGCTTATCTATTTACAAATAAAATTTCATACTACTCTCTGTTAAATTTGTATGAGTATTACAAGACACATTTATTTATAATTGTTTCATACCTGAGACTGCTCTTTGAATGAGTTTCATTGTACATTTCGAAGTTAATGTATATATTGCAAAAGGTTATTGAAAAGACAGAATCGAAAAATAATACACTGATTTAATCTTATTAATTTTTTAATGATCAAATAATGCATTGATATATTTACAAAACTTATTTATAATGAACACCTTCTACAATTTGCATTTTTCTAACTATACTTGAATACATGTGTATCAAAATTACTTAGAGCGCAATGTGCACAAAACTGTAAGCATATATATATATATACTTTTTGTCTTCTTGTAATTGGACTCTTTTGCTGAGATACCGTAAATATTTAATTTTTCAAGTTTCCCTCTATTGAGTCAAAGTTATAATTGTCAAACACTCAAAGTAAACAACTGCATGTATGATTAGTAAATTTATTTCAAGTCATGATGCTTGAGTGTTACAATATTAGATAAATATGTGCATATAACAGTTTTTCTCTATTGAATAAATTTTCATTTCCAAAACAAAATTTTCCATTAAAATTCATTATAAACTCTTCTAAATTATGAAATAAGCAAACTGCACAGGTAAAGGCATGAAATTTTTTGTGTGAATAGATTAATATAAGAGAAACATTTTAGTAGTAGATGCATTTAAACTATTAGAGATGTATGAAAGGGAAATTTTTTAACTTTTTATCATCAATCCCCTTAAAAGCTAAATTATTTTTATACTAATGTGCTTCGTATTCATTGAAACTTGTAACTGGAAGTATTTGTTGAGGAGCAAAATTTAGGAAATAAGGTATTTTGTTTCTGCATTGCACACACTTTATTATGACAAGTTTATCTCTTTAAAGGATGTATTTACTTGAAGGCAATTATATATTCTCTTAATTAAACTTATATTTAACATGGGTTTTACTTGTAACTTTAAAATTAATTTATTTTATAAAAATGTCCAAACAAAATCATATTTGGATTTTTAATGTATTTCATGACAGTAACTTTTTTTTCTACAAATCTGAGGATTAATAAAAATGCAGATTACTTTTTTTTGTAGTCTTTATCGCTATTTCAAGATATTTAACTAAACTTTTGATGTAATTGTTATTTTAGCTGTATTAAAATTTATCACTGAAAAATGTAATTTTAATTTTAGTACTACTTGATTCTTGCACACTTTTGTCTATGACAAATAGTAAACTTTAAAAACTTGTGGAAAAGTTTTTTTTTCTTTTAATCTAATTTTTGGTGAAACAGACTCCGGTGTTTTTTAGCTCTATTTAGTTTAATTAGTTTGTTTAAAAATATCCTTGAATTAGCATACAAACTCTTGGTCTAGCTGTTCATTCTGTAGATTCGTTGTTGTTAAAGAATTTAACCAAGTTCTTAATTTGCACATTTTATTTGTATAGATATATTCTAATTGTGTGAAAAGAGTTGATTAAAAATGTGATTTTAGTGACCATTGACATATTAGGTCAATTTTCGAATAATAGTATTGTTACCAGATTTTGGCTTCCAAATCTATTGTCATCAGAAATTAAATATATTTTTGTTACATTTGATATTTATGAATTAATTATACTTAAATCAAAATAATGAAAAAATATTGTAACTTTGTTAAAAAAAATGATTAATTTATTACTGTACTGTTTTTTTTTTGTTTTTTTTTAAATATGCCTCAAAAGTTTCTAAAAATATTGTTGCCTTTTTGTTAAAAAGATTTTATTTTTATAGAATTATTATCATTAAGTGTTAAATGAGGTTAGTACTTGTAACAGTTTTTTTCTCTTTTTTTCATAGGCAAGATGCTGAATCTTTCAAAGATAAAATGGGTGGTTTTCGAAAAAGTATCAAAAGTACTGCTGAATTAGGTAAAATAATAATAATAAAATAATCATTTCTATAAATCTCTATTGAGTTGTTGAATTTTTGCATTGTAATATTTTATTAAAAAATGAATGAAAATTTTTAAAGATTAACATGATAACAAGTAAAACAATTTCATAAAATGACAATCTTTTATAATATGCCTTTAAAAATTACTTGAAATCAATCTTTTTATCATTTCCTATGTTCTTTTTGCAGTTTTATATTCTTTCTGAAATTAATCATCTTTTAAGTATTATGTGTTAACTTATTCCTTGTTAAAATTATTTTAATTCAATCTATTATTGAATTGCTTTGCAGTTGTGTTATTTCAATATATCATTATATATTAAAAAATTTCATTTGTATTATAAGAATAGATATTTTTAATATGAATATTAATAAGAGGTATTTTTCTAAATATTACTACTTGCTTTGTTAATGTTACAATTATTCAATATATATATTCAGTATTTGTGGATGCACCCCATGAAATTCCTACACAGTCATGTGCTAGTGCAACTTCTAAATCATGTGCTAGTGCAAATGCCGAATCATGTGCTAGTGCAACTGCAGAATCATGTGTCAATGCATCTGAAGAAGGGTCAGTAGAATTAAGAGCAGGTTAGTGATCAATATTTTTATTTATTTTGGTAAAATTATGTAAGCAAATGCATACTGCTGCAAAAGTGATTGCAGAGATCAATACTTATTTGGATTCTCCCATGTTAGTGATTACAGTTAGAAGGCACCTTCATATACATAACATTTATGGAAGAGCAGCGATTCCCAGGCCACTTGCCACAGATGTCAATGATAATTGTCGTCTGCAGTGATGTCGCACTCACTGAACCTAGTCGACTGATAAGTAGGAGAGAGTATTATGGAGGGATGAATTGTGTTTCACACTTGTTCCTATAATCGGACGGGTGCATGTTTGGAGGACACCTGCTGAAGTGTATGATCGTGATTGTCTTTTTCCAGTTATCAAACATTTAGGTGGATCTTTCATAATATGGGCAGTCATGTCGGGGTTTTCTGCTGGAACAATCGCAACACTGAAAGGAAAGATCACTGAGAAATATAGAGAAATTTTAGCTTACCCGTCCCATCCTATGATCCAAGATTTGCTTCCTGCAAGAGATGGAATTTTCCAGGATGATAATGCATCTATCAATGCTGCGAGATTTGTCCAGTCATATTTTGGTGAACTCAAAGTTAAACGTCAGCTTTACCTTCCACGATCACCCGACCTCAGTACTGTCCTACCGTCACAAGATGAACCCTGACCATGGTTGCCGTAAGTAGACGAGACAAAGTAAGGAGGGAATTGAGCATTAAAGTAGTCCACAGCATTTGGCTAACTAAGCGCGCTTCATTAGGCAAGAAATTCTATTCGCTTGTGTTTACACAGATGTATTTATATGACAAATAAAATTTAATTGTAGATAAACTTAGAAAATCCTTGTTATTTAAGCTTTAAAATAATGTCTTGCATAAGAAAGCCTGCAGCGATATTTCTTCAACTGCTTTGTATTGGTTTTTTTAATACCCGAGACTGCCTCTAAATAAATAAAAACCATTGGATAATAACAAATTAGTTTGATATTTTCTTGAAGATTTATGTGTTTTTAAGAGTGGAAAGCTTACGTTTTAAATTTTAAATCCCCCCCATCCTTCTTACACTAGAATTTATGAGTTTTTAATAAGGTGAAAAGGATTTTTTCAAATAATTAACTTAAAATCAGAAAAAAAATTAGTTAATTTGGAACCGTTTAATTCATAATAAATCTGTTACTGTTTGGTATAAATAAAAAGTGAAAATACGAAATTCAGCAAAAAATTAAAATATAAATAAATCAATAAATAGGCAAAGTTAAAGATATTTATTCCTTTCATATTCTTTTAAGAACTAAAGTATTTATCGGAATCTTAGTAATAACTCATACACCTCAAAATTCATTACCCAGTCCTCCGTAGCGCTTCTTACATATAGCTTAATATCCACAAATTATTGGAGAATAAATATTTCTAAAGAATTTTAATAAATTAAATTACTCAAAATTATTTAGCTGACATCTATTACTTACTGAATATATAAGTGAAATAATTTTTCTCAAAACTCCTGATATAATTTAGTTGAACAAACTAATTAACACCGTCGGATATTCAAAATATTTTTTAAAATTAAATAGCAATCATTTGTACTTTTTTAAAGTCATTATTGCAAGCATGGACCGAACTACAAAGCAAAATGAGACTTCTAACGGCGATTCTTCTAATTATAATGATACTTCTAACCGGTTCTTTTGGCGCCAAAATAAATACTGCCCTTTCTTTCACCCCCAAAATGTAATAGAACATCCCGTTTTCAAGCCGACTGACCCCCTACTTTTAGGGTTACTAGGGGTTTTCTCCTGACGGTAAGACAGTATAATTGAACTGTTATGGCCTATTTTAGAGTGTCCAATAAGTAATCGATATCTTCTACTGGCATCTCTCCCAGTTACTTTTAAAATATTTCTAGGAAGAACAGTACAATATTCCTCTAAACTCTATTCAACACTAAGCGAACACAAGCGTTATTGCATGCCAAAGGCGGTCGTACACCATACTAGTAAAGGATTCTTTATAAATCTAAGGTGTTTCCATTTTTTTGATAAACGCCTGTATGTGTATATGTCAGTGACACATTTTGAAATGCAATTATCTATTACATCTGCTGTATATTAACAGAAATATGAAATATGGGACTTTTAACTCTGAAAAAAAGTTGAAGAATCCTTTCTACTAAATTTTTGATTTTACCAATTATTCATATACAGTAAGCCCACTGACCCTCTAACTTCAGAATGTTTGTTGCTACATTCATAAAAGTGGTGTCTACATATAGTAAAGTAGCTGTACACTTCTGAATAAAGCTGCCTACTGCGCCACCTAGTGGAAAGTTGCAGACAGCATTACTATCTCGAAAGCAGAATGAAATAGGGAAAAAGGTGATTTACAAAGATGGAGAACATCAGCGATTTAGGATAAAAGAACCTTGCGAATATTAATGTAAAGAAAAGAAAAATTAAAAAGTGTATATGTTTTTTCGTGATTTCCTACACTGTGATGTTTGAATGGAAGAGGAAATAATAATCTTTCAGGCAAAACACATACCGCAGTATGTATGGCACAGAGATATTGCTAATTTCCAATCAAAAAGACCGGTTGAAACTCCTAGAATTGCATCTTTGTACTGAATGTCTTCATAAACAGAGTAGATAATATGTAGATTGTATAAAATAGTGTCGCATCAATTCAGTGTTATTTGCATTTGCTTTCGAAGTTTTTGCAGTATACAGATAGACACATCTGTTCACCTCAGGTGACTGTAAAAGAGATATATTCTTGACTTTTTGGTATATTGATGCTGGTGGTCATGGAACGATGTTCCAAGTCTGAGTAGTGTGAGATCGTTTTACTGTATGGTGAATGTGGACACAAGTCGTGATCCTCTGCAAGATTGTATCTGCAGGCACACATCCCAATCATCAAACAATCCCAACTCTTGTAAAATGTTTAATGGAGACATGCTGCATGATTACGTCAAGCTCGATCTATCAAGCCAGCTAAGGTACGATAACAATTTTTAAAAATGAGGTCTTTGCATACTCCATTGATATCCGAAATGTTGCATAAGAGAGGCCAGTGAACACTGTGGCCTCTCAAAAAGTCAGGTTTGGAAAAATCGTAAGTGAATTAGGAGCTGATCCATATCGGCCAAAGCCTCAATAGTTTTTCTGGATGGGAATACCAAGCGACACTATTCATGGTGCAAATTTATCATGAATTAGATTCAGGTCCAGCTAACATTCATAGCAGATATAGCGGGGATGGATGAGGTATGCTTACGCAGAATTGCATGTGCAATAGGTAAAGCACCCCATTACTGGGTTCTGGAAAATCCTAGATTTTTAAACGATGTTTGACATCCAAAGCGATTTACTATTAATATTTAGTTTGCAATTTATAATAACAAGTTGATAGGCCCAATAATTTACGATGCTACAGACGCAATGGGATCTGTCAACAGAAAACAAACTTCATAGTGTTAAACCTCGTGTTGAACGTTGGCCATGTCTTCCAAATAGAAAAGCAGACACCATCTGAACCCGTTTGCGCATAGGTCACACTAGATTCACTCATCGTTATCTACTTTTTGGAGAAGAGGCATCAATGTGCTTTAAATGTAACTGCATCTTGTCTGTTTACCATATTCGCTGTGAATGTCCACATTTTAGTACTAACGTTTACTTTATTTCACCAACTTCGCAGTTTCTTATTTGTTTGATAAAAGATCACATGCTAAACATCTTACTTTTTTAAAAATCAATTGATGTTCGTTACCATATTTAAATATTCTTCGTATTTTTAAAATGTTTTTTTAAATTGCATTTTAAAGCGGAAATTGCATCTTTTAATCCTAAAATGCACTTTGGCATGGTATAGTCAACACCATGGCTTTTGTACCTATAAAATCCAAAAAGTCCAAGACTTAAACAGATGCACGATATTTACAACTGCTTCAGAATGTAACACCAGATTTTTTGGAGAACCTGTTGTTATTTGATCTTGGAGATCCACGATAAACATGATAGCACACCTATTCATATGGCATTTCCAGTGAAACAGTACTTCGTCAAGGAACTTGGCAAACAAATGGGTATAGTGGTTTTAAAGATTTGTCCTCACATTCTCCAGATCTTTTTCCGTGTGTGGATACCTGAAACAGCAGATGTATGCAACCCCTCCCTTTTTCAGAGAGATATCAAATAGCAAAAATATGGGGGAATTATTTCTTAGCTTTACAAACTGTATTTTCACAATACTGAAATCAAATTCAATAATCTGTTTGATTACTTCTAACTTTTTTGCAAGGTTGAAAATCATAAAAATAGTTTGTATTGAAATAAGTTGTTGGATTCATTTTACTTCTAAAATTCTATATTTTGCTACGTAGTTGGAACTTTATCTTAAATTTTTTGTAATTATATTGCATTAAGATTTATTTTTTTGCTAATCTTCATTTGAATATGATTGTATCCAATTTGCTGCTAAGTTCTTCTGTTTGTCTAAAAGTATTAAAAAATTACTAAATGCAATATCCCAACTATCTGTTTTTTTAATTGTGTTTAGTTTGGATGTATACTAGACATGATCTTGGCTAAAAATCCTTATTTTTCAATATTTTTTACAAGAACTTGACCAATTTTTTATAAAAATATGGGTAATTTGCATCATTATAACAAAACCGTGCTTTATGCTAAGTTCACAGTTATTTGCATATCTTATAAATCTACTTATTTTCTTTATTGCATGTTTCACAATAAAATGTTCTCATTATTTTTGTATTTAGGTCGTAGTTGGTGGTTCTGTGATAATACTAAAGACTTTAGTTCAAAAACACCCTGTGTTGATGCTGAAGGTTTTGAGGAATCTGTAAATACCATTGCTGAAGCTTTTCAATCTCAGGTAATTAAATAAAAAAATAATTTTTTCTGTTTTCCAAAAAAAAAAAAAAGTTATCTGTTTCTCACAGAAGCTAAAAATGTTCCTTACAGGGAAAAAATAAGCTGTTTTTAATATTCATAATTTTTCATATGTTTGTTTTCCTTAGCTTCAGAAATTTTATTTAACTATATTGCCTGAATTAAAGTTTTTTAGAAAAAAATTTAGAGCCGTTATAAATGCAATATAATATATTTTTTAAAAAACATCTTGAAGAGACAAAAATGCAAATAAAAATTAGAAACTAACTCACATGCATGAAGAAAAAAAATCTTTGTTTTAGGCTGTATCCTGAGATAGAAATCATTTCTTCACTTGTCTATAAATAATTGAAAATTAGGAGCTCAATTTACTTGGAAATTCGTTTTGTTAAACAGTTTCCACTTGGTCTATTTTTATCTGTTTTCTCTGTGAATTTTATTCCCTTCCTCTCTCACCTACCCCCCCACCCGAAATAACGAGTTTCTGACATTAATTTTTTTTAAAAAGAAATTCCTTTTACATGTGAAAAAAATCTATTTCCAAATAAATCTCAATGTTCTGTTCAGCTTTAATATAGAATTGAAGCTAATTGGCTTTTTACTTAAAACGTGGTTTAAAAAAAATTCATTCAAAAATTTGAATGTTGCATTTCTTAAACTTCTCTTTTATTTTCTCTGCTTGCTGCTCTGTATTGATATTTCTGAAAATTTTTTTATTTTTACATCATTAAAAAATATTTAATAGATTATTGCATTGATCCAGTGTTGTTGTTGTCCTCATGTTTATGGATTAGTAGCAAAAAGCAAGAAATAATTGAAAACAGCTGATACATTTCAAAACACATAATTCAATACACTAAAAGCAATCAAAAATAATAATTAACACAATTTCAACATCAAACTTTCTTGAAGTTTTCAACAATTGTGGCCTCCAATTTCCAGCAATGATCAATGAGTAGTAACATTCTAATGTATTTGTGGCAAAAGCTAAGCACTCAAATATATGTGTTGGCATGAGCTGGATTTCGGAGCAGTTTTTACAGTGAATGTATGATCTCGTTTTGTCCGAATGAATTTTTATGCCCTTATAGTGATTTGTTCTTGATCTACTTACTGTGGATGTATTGTTTCTTAAGCAGTCAATGTTTGTTATAAGGGGGTTCTTAAGAGTCTGAGTCAAATTGTCAAAGCATGTTTATTTCAGAATTCTAAAATTCTTTTATTAATTTTTAGGGACCATTTGATGGAATTCTAGGCTTTAGTCAAGGAGGGGCTCTTGCTGCTTTGATTGGTGGATTAAAAGAACACAATGGTTTGTAAATTTATTGTTAAAGCCTTCGAATGCCCATTTAAATAATCATTGTATTATTTTTCTTGGTGGTAGTATTTCTATAAGGCTAAGGCATATTCTTGATTTTTTTTAAAAAATAGATTTATAGGTAATTTTTGTCTTTGGATTCATCCAGCTTATACAAATGAATTGAAAGAGGGAATTTGTAAATATTTTAAGTATGAGAAGAAAAATAAGTATGAGTGAAATCCTTCTAGTCTTCTTAACATTGTGAGGCATATTTAGGCTAGATTTAGAGACAGTATGATTTGTGATTTAACATTTCTATAATTTTTTTCGTGTTTACTGGTGAGAACTAATTTCATTTTCATATTAAAAAGGGATTATCAAAACTTTTTGGTAGACTTACTGTTCTATATAAGTGCAAATACTGATTATTGATTGTTATGGAATATGTTCATCTGTTCATGAATTTCAAAACTGATAATGAATAGAAAATGACGTTTAAATTAATCAACTCCTAGCATGCATAATGAAATATACTTTATGCACATTAATAAGTGTGTTGTTGCAATTTTAAGTTATTTTTATATTATTTGATTTTTGAGTCTGGTATGTCTTGCCTTTGCTGCTTATATTATTGGCCCTAGTTCAGTGTAAAAACAATATTCAATTAAATTTCTTTTGGGGTGGTTGTTTATCATGCCATTGTGATTTCATGTTAACTTATTTTCTTTGGGAATACAAAATGTATTGAATACATAAATTATTTGCAAATATATATCTAAAAAATTTCATTAAATGGAATTGTGTGAGAATTTTCAATAGTAAAACGTTGTGTTTCCTTAAAATCAAATTATCATTCATTAGTAGACAGTTTTTGGAATTACATTTATTACACACATAATATGCTATTATTATTTTCCATTGATTATTAATAAAATTTGTACTTTAAAATTTGAAGGCCATGATTTTTAACACTTTATACAACTAATGAATTGGTTTTATTTAATTTAAAAAACGGAATGCATTAATTTGTGCAAATAAAATAATAACCAACACTGTAATTCTAAAAACACTGTTGATTAAAATTAAAACTCATCAAAAGAAAAGTATTGCTGGAAAAATCAATTATTTTATATTTTGCTTAAGCATAACTAAGGCATTGATTAAAGATTCAACATTTCAGTCTGTTGCATTAACGCACTGTGCCAATGCGAATATACGGTGGGTTACTTAATATATCTTACCTATCTAAGATTTATCCTTGCTAACATCTGGTTTAATTGCATAAAATAATGTTAGCTGTTGCAGAGCTATGTCCATAAGAATCTATAAAGAATCTTTTATTGATGCCATAGAATTTCAGAAATTAGGTGAGATTATATTAGCTGAAAGGAGTTGGCGAGACAATGTCTGCTTCTGCAGTAATATTAGAAAAATATTATTCAAGTTGATACAATGCAGCTTTTTAAGAGAGTAAAGTACAAATTACTTTGACATGACAATTTGCTAGATTATTCACATTAAAGCTGGTAACAACATTCATGGTTTTATTTAATATTAATGTTATTATGATAAAGACAAAAAAAGTGTTTTATTATGTCTGATATAGTTTCAGAACGACCAGTTTTTACCTTTGGCAACTTCCACGATGTTCTTGACGAAGGCATTCATACTGTTGTATGACCAAAGTGAGAGATCGTACATAGAGAAGCATTTTACATAACTGTTATGGTGATGTAGTTACAGTTAATTTTAATAAATATATCGAATGTATTGTCTGCACCCAAGTAAATTGTAAAAATAACTTGAGGAAATAATCGCCAGGAGATAATTTTTAATAAGATTCATTGATAGAAAGTTTCTAAACAATCTGCGGAACATTTATCTTGCAATTTTCGCATCAATTAGAGAACACATGTACACACCAACAGAAAATGTTGATGTACCTTTTGTCTGTTGCACTAGGCATTAAAAAAATAACACAAATGTTGTTGATTTAATTGCAGCTGTTACTCCTAATGACGTAATTTTTACCATACTCAAAATGCCAACTGTAAAAATTATGTCGAAAATGGTTTTTACAGTTCTCAAGATCTGTAGAATTCTAATGCCGTGACCAATTGCGAAAATTCCCTTTTCCTTTGGAAAATTAGTTTTAGTACACTGCCTCAAGGCTCCGTGGAAAGGGGAAACTGCTAGCAGGTTCTGTAGAAAATATATTTGTTCAGTCTCGGGGAATATAAAAGAAAACAGTTTGAGTAAGATGAAAGTTGACTGTTTTAATAAGCTAGAAAATCAAGCAGTTGCTCTGCTTTCCATGTTACATCCATTCTCGGAAGCTGTACATTAGCACTTCCATTAAATGCAAATACGGCTATAACATTATTTGAACCAGTCAACCTGAAAATGGAAATCAGCTGACAAATCGTTGACATTCATATTCGCTACCTAAAGACTAGAATCAGCTAAAATAGTGCTTTTGGTTATTTGTAAATGAAGTAAATATTATGAAACAAACTACTTATGTATAAATATCAATCTGTATTGCATAGTATACTGTAGAACTACCAAGTCCAAAGCTATACTAACTTAGAAGCTACAAACAGTGATTGAAAAGATTATATCATATAGTAACTACGGAATAACTATTATTGTGCATTCTCTTGACCCCCCCCCCCCAAAAAAAATCCATTTGCTGTGTTTTTAAATTTAAATATATAAATATATAGTTGAAGCATTTTCTCATACTTTAAATAATTATGAATTCTTCCTCTATTGTCAAGAATCATTTTTTTTTTCAACTGTTAGTAGATAGGTTTTTTTTTTTTTTCTGTTTAGCAAATAAATTCAAAGAAGATACCTTTAAAATAAAATTGATTTTGAAATTGTTTTATTTCGTTTTTTTATTATTAAGTAGACTAATTTGTAATTATATCTTTTACATAGGCGCTGAATACTTGTACAGTAATAGTGGTGTTGTGACTGTGCTTCATTTTCATTGTTCTGGGTAGGTGAAAAGTCCGTACAAAAATTATGAAACATGGAGAATTAAGCAAAATAAAAAACGGTTTGCAGGTTTAGCTTCAATAAGATGCGGGATTTTTTTTGAAGATAAGGAAGAAAAGCAGCGAATGGTGACTTTTCGCAAGAGAAATAAAAGCCACTCAAATAAAAAAAATAATTTTACCATACCATTTATTATTGCAATATATTTTCCACTACCACTGGCGATAACACATTGCAGACGGGTCTCAAATCCAGCAATAACAGAGGCTGCATAAAGGCAGCTCTCGATGAATTGCATCTTTAAATTCCGACAAATTGTATGGGCTCGATATACCTGGAATTTTAAACTTCCCCATAACTGAAAGTCTGCTGGTATCAGATCTAGGGACAGAGAGACCAAGGAAATTTGACTCTTGCCAGCTCCCGTGCACAGCTAGTCGCTGCTGCAGATTCTGACGTTAATGTTTCCATTTCGGCTGCAGCGCACCGTTCGTTTGTACATTGAGCTTTGTCGTCCTGATCTTGCATGATCCTCTGGTGATCCAATTTCCTCAAATCGTAGAACGAGCTTTATGTGGTCTGCCATTGTCAAAGGCCGTTTTTAAGTCTTCGCACTTTTTTTTCTTTTGAAAGCGGAGTTAATGCAGTGCAACAGTCGTTGATTCTTGGTTCATGCAAAACAGCTTCACCAACAAAGCCTTATTCTTCTCACTTAGCATCCTTGTTCACTTACGTGGCATGCAACGGAGAACTCGTTCTTGATCAAGATCGTAAGTAATTATAATCAACTGCATCGTTTGCATATTTACAACTAAGTCATTCATACCAGTGCCATCCGTCTGCTGTTTTTTCCCCTTCTTATCTTAAAAAAATCCCGTGACCTATCGGCTAAACCTGCAAGCCGTTTTTTATTTTGGTTTCTTTCTCTTGTTTTATAAAGTTTTTACGTTCTTTTTTACCACCCTGTAGAATAGTACATTGATACATGTCACGTTCAAGTAATAAATATCATATTAACCAATTTAACTTTGTTAATGAGTTTTAAAAGTAGAAAATAAAAATGAAGGAAATTTTATTAGAGTTAATTAATTTGAAACTTATTAAGGCGTAATAATTACAACACAATTTTTAAAAGTTTCTCCCTTTATAAGGAAATGCAAAGACTGCAATTTTTGTTCTAGATACTTTTTAGCAAAAGTTGACTTTGCTTAAGATATAGTTTGGAGACTGTTTGCAAATTCTTTTCTTGCATTTTGCTTGGATGTTGTGTTTATTTATCAGTACATTTGTGGTTTTATTGTTTGGTCATTCAACAAAGTCTTATTATTTTTTAGACTCGTGTGATGGCTTGGTTCTTCCAATATGTTAAGAATTTTTAAGTGTTTATTTCATTTTAAAATTAAATAATCACAATGAATATTCGTTTTTGTATATTTCTCAGTTTCTTTACCTTTAATTTTCAGAATTTGAACCCGATTTTTACTTCGTTGTAATAATATCTGGTTTTCGAAGTATTGCCAAATGCCATGAGTATCTTTACTCAAAGCCAATAAATAAAGAAAGCTTGCACATTATTGGAGAAAACGATTTATGCATATCAAAAGGTAAGATTATGTCTCTTGATATATCATATTTATAACTTCTGGAAAATGTCAAGAACTGTTTCTCATGCTTCATTTATTCATATAATTTATTAATGATTTTAAAAGTGCACAAGCTAATAAATAATGCTAAATAAGTATCTTGAGATATTTATTTATATAAAGTAGATTGGATAGTATAATGAAAGTATAATAAACCGAACAATTAAATTTAATAATTTTGTCTTTTGTACGCATATATCAACATTTTTTTCAAAATATTCATTGTTTGAACAACCCGGCCTTTTGGAACATTTGCTTCCATTAACACGCCGCGCTTAACCCGGTCATATTAAAATTAAATGCCGATTTAATTTTATAACATTATTCATGGGATTCCCCCCCCTTATCCACCATTGGCGGCCAGCATGTCTCTAGATAATTTTTTAGTTTGTTAAATGATAGATGTGGGATTCGATTTTTTAATATCAATTTTATTTGATGTAACTGGAAAACATAAATTCAATTGAATCAATATACTACAAATTAAAATGTATGTGCGTGAAATAAAAGCTAACGTGAAAATCCATCTTCTGAGTTAATGATTGGCAAAAGCACAAAATTGAATATTTGGTTGCTTGAGTTAGAATTCAGAACAGGCTTTGTCAAATTCAATTAAAAACATTATGCAATTAATGTATTTAAAAATGTTATTTTTTTCAGTTTTTTTTTTCCAGCTAATTCAAAGACCATATTTGTAAGATAATTGTTTTGGCAGATATGAGCATCTATTTCTGTAAGAACGTCATAGTCATACCTATCTGCTGACAGTTAAGCATTTTTTTTGTGTGTGTGTGCGTGTTTGATTAAATTTTCTATTTGAAATCCATTTTTTGCTTTCTTTTAAATCTTCTTTTCTCAAACTGAATGTATTTTTTGGTGACATGGCGAACTATAACCAGAACATTTCCAATAATATTTTGCAACTCCCTTAGTCAAGAGAAGCTCTATATTTAATACAGCTGTTAAAACGTTCAATGAAGAAGTTTGAAATTCATGCAAGGGTGTGTTTATATTTGATTCTTGATATTCGAAAATAAGTAGTAGATTTCTGAGCTACATACGTTAACTTTTTTTATACATAGATTTTTGTATTTTCTTGCGAACCAGAGTTGTCTCATCTTTTTTCCTTGTATAACTGCTCTATCAACTGACTGCCTTAGAAATCAATACTCTTGCAAGCTGCCCATGTTCAAATAAAATTGTGTAAAAGGTATTCGTGATTAATAAGGCTTGGGGCTTTTATATGCAGAGAAAAAGGCATAGCATTGACTATGGCTTACCAGCTCTTTATCAGAGAGGTGGTCTTTTCTGATTATCTCTTTCTTTTCTTTTCTTTTTTAATGTTCATAAACAACAAAATTTGTGAATTGTGACAGTTTGTGAGTTACAAAATATTAGCTTTTATCGAAGATAGTCATTTTAAGTATAAAAACAAATGTAGCGTTTTTAATTAAAATTACATTAACTCCTATACTTTTAATATTAAATTCTTTAAAAAAAATGAGCCAAAATACGTTTTCTTTACATCTTCAGGGTTTTACAAATGTGCACTATTTTAATGGAAGATTAAATAGTTTTAGGGGAGGGAAATGAAATGACAGTTTTTTTTATGTACTTATAATATCTTTAAATCTAGAAAAGTATTTATGAATACTTCTGAAACTGTTTTCCTTGAATGAAAAAAAAAAGGAAATAAAAACATAATTATTTTAATTCTCCTAGAATAAAATTCGTTTTACTTATAAACTTTTCTTTTATAATAATACATATTTCAAAATAGTTTCAGCAAATTATTCTTTCTATGTTTAGTTAAGTTATTGAAAATATGCAGTAAAAAAAAATCTATTAAAATTTTGCATTTTAAACATTGGATATTAGAAAAAATGTTTGGTGGGGGGGGCACTCATTAGCAAGAAAAGTTTACACATTCTTTAAGAATTCCTTATATATATATTCTGAATTCAATTCTTAAACATTTTATTTAGAACTTAATAAAATCGTACAATTTGAAATCGTTATTTCTTTATCGTATATATGACGTCTCAAAACTTCTATTGAACATAAGTTAATGATTTATCTAACATCTTAATGATTTACTAATAATTTGTTATTGCAATGTCCTTGTCTAATTCAAACATTTTGAACTGAATTGGTATCCATTTCAGTTCTCTCTTGTTCCTTTAAATTTCCTATTAGAATTAATTTATACAAGGTTAAATTGTATTAACTACATTATCTACATATTTGTTAAGAAAAAAAAATTGAAGTACTAAAATATTGTTATATGTATGTTTATGCCTTTTTTCCCCCCCTAGATCGAAGCGAAGAATTAATTCCTCTTTTCAAGTCATCATCAGTTGTTTATCATGATGGAGGACACTTTATTCCTTCTAAAAGCTCTGTGAAGGCTGAATATCTACCATTTTTCAAAAATATGCGAAATGTAAATAAAGGCAGTAGTTAAGACGTCTTATGATTTCTTAGCTTATTAATTTTTTTATATATTGTAACAGTTTTCTTTGTATTTATTTTTGTTATATTGATACCTCTCAATAATATTGAAGGTCATTTACAAACTTTAAAAGTAGTTATTATTAAAGGTAATCATTTTTGAAGTAGAACATGGGAGTGCAAACACAAATGCCAACCACTTCATGGTAAATCTTTACTGGAAAAAAAAAATAAAGCCGATGAAAATGAGTGATAAAAAATAATGATAAACCAGATAAACTTGATAGCATAGATTTAAAGCCATACAAATTCACGATAGTGAAATAATACAGATATACGAGTAAATCCATTGGGAGCCACATGGCAGATACAATGGCTAGTTTGTTGCTGTATTTAAGTAACTAAAATAAAGGCTCAAAGGACTTGTTGGCTGAACTTATAAAAGTTATGCATATTGTTATTCATTCAACTATAATTTTGTTTTTTGTATGCCTTAGTTACTCTTGAAGTTTGTAAAGGACCTTTTGGAACACATGTTTTTTTCTGTATATAATATAATATTGGAATTAACTAGATTATTTTGTGCTGTAGAAATCAATGGACATTTAGAAATCTGCTAATATGATATAATCTTTCCGCCATCTGTCAACATCGTTATATAAGAAATTGATGCTTTTTCATTTTTGATAAAAAATTACTTTAACTTTTCATTTACTATTATCAACAGTTGTGTACAGAAACAGTTGAAATGACAAAATATATGGTAGAATTTGTAAAATATTGCATTTGAACTCGGTGATAAACTGAGACCTTCAATATTTAATTAATTCTTTATTTTGTAAATTGGGAAGAGGAATATAAGCACTTTTAATTAGATTAATATCTGAGTGGAGAAAAAACTACAGTATCAGAAAATATGGATGGAAAAAAAAGAAATATTTTATGTATAAATTTTCATTCAAAGTGACTAAAAAAATAACTAATTCGTATAGAAAGTTTGTATGGGTTTTCAGGAGGGGGGGACCCCCTGTTTTTGTTGCTAAATTTGTATGTAAAAGTTTTCTGGTATTGTTTAACAATTTCTTCGATAAACAGTCTGATAAAAGTTAACTGTAATAAATATGTTGTAGCCTATACAGAAAATCCTGACATATTGTTTATACAGTTTATAGATTAATCGCACGTCGAGAAACAAGTCATATTTAAAATAAAACAGGGAAACGGAAACATTAAGTGGTAGAGAGTGTTACAGAGGACATTTTGTCAGTGGATTTATCCAAAAGGATGCACCATATAAAATGTATATAGTTAATGAGATTTTACAATAGCATTTGTAAAAATAATCCCATCACAAATTATTAGCATGCCAAGTATGAAAGGATAAGTGGAAAACGGTAGCTACAACAAACCTTTGGAGCGCCTTAAAAACAGTAACTTAACTAGCGTAGATAGCCCCGATGTTGTGTTCCCATTTCTATTTTAAATGTGGAAGAAACTCCAGTAACATTATGCGTAGCCTTTATCGTGTCTTTAAATGTAAACTTCCTTTTTGTTTCGGTTTTGCTTCGACTTTTTACTTTGTTATTTACGAACTTCATATTTTCCTTTATTCGAGAGACAATTCTTCTGCTTTCTTTTATACGAAGTATAGAAAAAGAAAATATTGTAATCGTCAAAATAAATAAACTCGAGGCATTGAGGAATCGCCATGTTTCAGACCTCCCCGAATCCGAAAAACTAATTTTTGGAATTTAGTCAGTGAACAATAAGTCAAAAATACTTGGAGGTAAACGGATCATATGTGATCGTTATGCCACGTTTATGAGATTCTATCTAATTTTGACCGAAATCCCAAGTGTTGCAAATTTGTCTGTATCTCCCATTGCAAACGAACACGATAATTACAAGGGGTTAGGTGATTAAAATTTGTTATGATTTACATGTATACAAAATAAAAGTATGTATCAAAGATTGAACCAAATCTGTCAGTGGGTTTGGCCGTCGATCGATCTGTGCATTTGTAGTTATGTAAATGAGATAACTACAGTGCAGGGATTTAAATAAATGAAATTTGTTTTCTGACTTTGTTGCTACATCTGTAGTTTTGTGCGAACTTTTTCTTTCAGTCGTTTCACTGAAAGACTTCTAAGCTGCGTACTTGATACAAAATCCTCATGGCCGAGACCTTGGAAGTAAAACTCGTGGCAATCACTGCCTTCCCAAGTCACCGGTTTATGTCGGTGGCTGTAGGAGTGACATCTTTATAAAGAAGTATATAAAATTGTTACAAAAATAATACCACCCGTTTCCTTTTAATTCACTATTAAAATGGATTTGCCTGACTATATATTCGTTAAAATATTATGATTGAGTATTTGAATTTTGAAAATGGATTTATGGTTAACGATGTTGCAGTTTTCATTAAATATTATTTGAAACCCATATTTATCAACAAGCAGGTGAGAAAGAAAGCTAATATTAAGTAGAAAAATAGAAAATAATTTTCTTCAGAAAGAAAATTTGTTTGCAGGCTTTGTGTGAAAATCACTTTTAACTTCTAAACAGGGGATAGATTTTAGCTTTAATTCCAAATTTTAAAAAGATATATTTCACGTCTCTTGGCGAACTTTCATAGATTAGTTTTTTTATTGGCATTTTTCAAAAATTTTAATTTATCATTAAAAGTTAATTGTTGGTTTTCAGGAATACTATTGTTAAACTGGGAATTAAATTTTTACTGACTGTATTAAAATTGTTGTTTATTTTATGCATGCGTATTTTTTTTTTCAATTTCAGTTCTCTCTTTCTGTTTATAATATTTCTAGAATATGGAAGTGTTTTCAAATTGTTATCACATTTTTTAGCTTGAAATGAACGTGCACTTCTATTCAAAAAGTTAGTTTATGTAAAAATTTATGAATTCCAAAAATGCATAAAATAAAGGCTTGCTAGATTAGTTGTGTAATGTAAGCCAATTAATTCGTTTAGTGTTTCATAATGAAAAGAAAATATTTCTTTTCATTTTGAATGATTGACTTTATATTGAGTATTTCTGATTTCATGTTGATTAAATGCTTTCTTTTGAGCAATTATTTATTTTTTCAAGAATGTAATTTTAGGTATCTGTATAAATCCACTTCATGTATTTGCACGCATCATTTTTCATTTATTTGATCGAAATGCATTAATTCAGAATTCAACATTGTATCTTTTCAGAGTGAGTTCGATTACTTTTGGGATTAAAGTAAGAGATAATTATCACTCCCTTTCATAAGCGACTGCGGAAACATTTATTTTACTTCCTGCCGAAGACTGCGGAGACAATTTGAAATTTATTTCAATAATGGAATGGAACCTGCTTTAGCATTCAGATACCATCAATTATATTTGAATGCTGTGGATGAAATCAGATTTCCGGGTGTGCATTTGGAAAACAGTGTCAATCTTATTGGAATGAGAAAAGGAGACTTCAATTTGGGTTTTGAAATGGTCGTGGCATGTTGAAGTAAGTTTAAAATTCAGAATTTTAGAATTTAAATAGAATATTAGTTTTAATGATTTGTAGAATATGCTGCAACTTCTCATAAAATCAGTTTTTTTATTTAATTTCTATATTTCGTGTCTTATTTATTAAGAATTAAAATATTTGTGATTTATACATACCCATTAATCTGTATAATATGGTTCATATAATAAAGTGCTGTTTAATAAAGTTATGATATATAATAATGCTGTATATAATAGTGCATCTGTATAATAAAGTGCAGATCACTTGCAAGAATTTAATCTTTCTTTTTTAGTTTCTTTTTAATCAGTGATGGATGTTTGGGCTATGGTACCGATATTAGATTCAATAAATTTAAGGAATTTTGAGTAACTATTTCATTTTTATCTGTGTTGAATAGTTTTATTTAGCATTTATAGGAAGTGTGGAAAAAAAAGATATTTTTAGAAAAGAATTTATTGTTTGGAAGTGATGTATATGCATAATGTGGTTTACACGTCACGTTTTGATTGAAAAGTGACAATAAAATCTTCTCTAACTTGCACTTTACTTACATTTTAAGTAAAAGCATTAATTTTTTTTAAATTTCTTGTTATGCTTTTTAAATGCCTAGTTAGGTTTTACCTTTAATAGAAGTTACTGGTTTTACAACCATCTATAAGAAATCTGCTAAATGTATTTGCTTATATTTTATGCAGAAATGAGTTCCTGCTTTTAAAAACATTTAATTCATATTTTCTTCTGAAATAACATCTTTTTCAGAAGAAAATATAACTTAAGAAAACTGTAACGGAGAAATTAACTATGAAGTAAATTCTTTCGCTATTGCAATTCATATTTTATGAATAGATCTCACAGTTTACCATCTTCACATGATACCATTTTTGTTCATTCCACAAATTCCTACGATCCAAAAAGTCATTCTGTGATGTATATGCTGATGATTTGAACTTTGGTAGATACAAGGCTCAAGATTTACACAAAAGGACAAACTGAGAATTCCTACATACAGGGCTTTCAATTAATTTCGAGTGTTTTGAATGAATCAGAATTCAATCATAAAAGAGGTCTTAAAACCTTCATTATAAACGATTTAGACGTTAAAGTTCTACTGTGAAGAAAACTTGGTCCAAAAATCAGCACTTTTTCTATTTTCCTTGTAGAGCTGGTTGCTTGGTGATGAATTTAGGATTCCAGAAATGTAATCCTAAATAATTACAGGAAGTAATTAATGTCTTGTTTTCATATTTTATATCTTGAGTTATCAACCTGTACAAAAGCCCATTATAATGCAGTTGATTATATTGAATCTTATATTCCAACTTATCTATTGTGTGGTATCATTATTTGTTGAAAAGTTGAAATAAGATAGTGTTATATCATGCCTTTTGTAATACCGAGCGGTGATTGTCTGGGGTTATTGTTTCAACGCATTTGTTAAGCTTGTGGCAACAACACATTTTTCTATTATAGAAGCTCGCACCAACATTTTCACGGCACTTCGCAGCGCCAGGCTTCCAGAGCATTTTTATTTATAAAAGTTGATTTTTAATTTTTTATTAATAAAATAACTGTTGGCTTATCCCTCAATTGAACACGCTGTAGCCACTTCGCCTTAAATTTCCCATCATAATAACTGGTCACCTGCTGTTTAAATCAAATAATTAAAATTTTAATATTCAAGATTTTGTTTGTTTTGAATGCATTTTTCTGGAGTGAAGCCTGGTGTTGTGGAAGTTACTTGCAACCGGAGGAATGTAAGATGTTTCTCTTTTTTGGATTGAGTATTTGAATTTACCCCTTTTTCTTGTTACCATGATTCATTCATAAACTAAACGTAACTTTACCTTCGTTGTAAGTTGATGATGATCCCTCTAGAGAAGTATCCTGAATAGGTTTCAGGGTACCTTCCTTCTTGAAGACGGACGTAGACCTTTGGTTTTTCTGAATCGAGTCAGGTCGCGAGGTATCCGGCATCACGAATGACAGGATGAGATTTTATTGCGTCATGTCGTCCTTTGATGTAGAGGTCTTGGCCCACGTTGCCGTCATAGTTATCGCTCCATTGACTAATGATTACTACCTCAATCTAAAGTCTGGAATTTTAACAAAAAATTTACCATCCGGAGATGTCATATTAAAAACCCTTTTTAAAGATAAGAGCTTAAGAGATAGACGTCCCTCTAGGTTACTTCAGGAGATGAGAACTTAGGCTGGCGCTAGGGTGACTGGTCAAGTTCATAAATCCCTATGGATTCAACGTTTGCAACAAATCGTTGCAGTTAGCGATGACTCTTGGAAATTGATGTCAGAAATTGCCGATAAAATAGCTGAAGTTTCAACATCTACCGGAAAGTTACAGGAATGTTTATCGTCAGCCACAACTGTCTCCTTGCAGCTACGAATAGCAGCGCTTCAGGAATCAGCTGACTCGCTGTCAAGGTAACAGGTACATCAGACCTAGACGCTCCGACTCAAATAGTCTAAGTAAAAAACGATCCAATTTCAAGTCTCGCGGAATGTGCTAGTATCATACATGTTTCGTTGTTATAACTGATAAATGCGTTCAACCCTGCCACTTTCATGCATCCCATGTTAAGGCGTCAACCGGGGATGAGCAAAGTTCGCTTCTCTATTTGTTCCTGATAGGAGGTTTGGATCCAAGTTTCTGGTGGATACAAGTGGCAAGTGTAAGTGTTTTGCCTTGCAAGAGTTTCCCTAATCAAGTTTCTGATCCTAATTTCACTCTTTACGCAGCTAACGGGACACGGCAGTGAAGAACTCACTCAAGATTTCGGCTTGTGCCGATTATTCTCTTGATCCTTCTTCCAGGCTGATGTGAAGAACCCATCCTGGAGCTGACTTTCTAAGCATTTATAGCCTGCTAGTTGACATAAAGAACCGTCGGTTGATCAACAGGTTAGCACCAATCTCTGTCAAGGGTTCCAGCGCTTTCCGACCATCCTTAGGTCTGAAGACCTTAAGCGACTCTTGTCCGATAAGAAGCTGGTGATCCATTTTCCAAACTTCACCTACCCAATCGTTCTTGGGATTAACCACAGGAAGCACGATGTTACCCATTGCATCATGACGAAAAGACCGACCATCTGTGTTTGTCAAGGTTTGGCATATTTCACCTGTGAAGCTGGTTACTGCCATGAAAGATACACAACCCTTTCCTAACAGAGGCATTATGCGCCCTTGCTCTTCTCCTGTCTACATGGTGCCAAAGAAGAATGGAGAGTACAGGTTGTGTGGAAAATATCATCGACTTAACACTGTCGCTATTCTGGACCAATCCCCGATCCCTCATTTACATGATTTCTTTTTTGGGTTGCGGGGTAAAATCCCATCTTCTCCAAGCCCGATCTAATGAAAGCTTACCTTTGGAGGAGGAAACCATCTAGAAAACTACAATCATCACCTCGTTTGGACCTTTCGAGTATCTCCGGTTGTGTTTTAGACTGTCAAACGTAACCTAAAGTTTCCAACGATTCATAGACGATGTCTTGAGAGGTGTAAATTGGTCTACCTGGATGCTGAGTCCGAGGAGCAGCATCTCAAAGACCTGGAAGAAGTCTTCAAACATCTGAACTGCTTTGGTATAATCCTAAACTGCGAAATGGGCCTTTTTGGGGCAATGCCAAATAGAATTCTTGGGGCACTTAGTTTTAAGCAAATCCATTGCTCCACTACCTGAAAAAGTCGAAGCCCTGCGGAATTATTCACAGCCCAAGACCGTAAGTGCGCTGCGTAGTAGATTCCTAGCACTCTTGAGGTTCTACCGCAGGTTCCTGAGAAATACTGCCGACGACCAAGTGCCCCTGCACGATCTCTGCAAAGGAACGCTCAAGAAGGACAATTCTACTATCGAGTGGTCAAATGAAGAAAGTCAGTTTTTGATAAGTACTAGAATTCCATCGTCCAAGGTACAGTTTAATTAGCAAACCCATGAAGCACTTGTTGCTATTGGAGATCGCGAGGATCGAACTTGCAACCTTATGGTTCGTAGCCAGATAACACAATCGCTTGACAAAAGTGACCCCTCAGTCTTGAGGATATTATCTGGCTTATAAAGCTTCCACAACAGTGCTCCCCCTCCAGTGAGTCCAAGATGAGACCGACGATGTTTTGTTGAGATATATTGGAGTCTTGCGAATTGCCCATTTTTATTGGCTGATTATTTATCAGCTTTTTTATTTATTTATTTACTTATTGGCAGATTATTCATTACCTTTTTCATTTATTTAATTTTATTTAGTGATTATTTATCGTATTTTTTTATTGGCTGATTGTTTTTATCGGGTTTTTTTGTCTATTGCCATTTTTGAATTTTATTTATATATTGCCATTTTTTATTTATTGTTTATTTATTTTTATTTATCGCCGTTTTTAAAAAAAATATCCGTCCGGGTCACCAGTGTTGCTATTGGAGATCGCAAGGATCAAATTTGCAATTTTATGGTTCGTAGCCAGATAACATAACCGCTGGACAAAACTGACCATTCAGTCTTGAGGATGTTATCTGGCTTATAAAGCTTCCTCTAAATGCTTATAGAGCCTTTATCATTATTTTCAAGGATACCGACGCCGAAAAGAAGTATTCTACCAACGACTGAGAGCTGTTGACTATTTACAGCGCGGTAAAACACTTCCGCCACGTGTTAAAGGGCGGCAGTTTAAAGTTCTAACTGATCGAAACCCCTGATACTTCTGCTTTTCCTAATGCTGTTACTTTCCACGATAACAATTCTCCTAGACAGTTTCGTCACCTCGAATTTATCTCTGAGTTCACCACTGATATACGTTGTGTCATCATCTACCCTCCAACGGATATCAGTACTCCCTGACAACCATCGACCGGCTGTCCAGATGGCCTGAAGCTTTTCCTTTATCTGACCAGAAGTTTGAAGCCATGGCCAAGACTCTCTTTGACAGCTGGATTTCACGCTTTGGAGCGCCTAGAAGTCAACGGACCAAGACCGTAATTTCGCCTTGAACAAGACCCTCTTCAACTCCTGTATCTTCCGCTCTGGAGTGCCTGAATGACAACGGACCAAGATCATAATTTTGACGGACGATTCTGCACAGCTTTCATGCAGCTCTTGGGCATTCGCCGAATTCCGAGCAACGGTCTATTACAATCAAACCAATGGTGCTGTGGAAAGGTGAGGTCGATGGTTGAAGACGGCAATCCTGTGCCACACTGTGAGAAATGGACTGAAGTTTTGCCTACCATTTTGTTCGGGTTTCGTGCTTTGGTGAAAGAGGACATTTCTGCTGAGGTGGGTTTCGGTTTCCCACTGCAACTCTCGGATAGTTTTTCCCAGTAGAAAGACATTCTGTTACAGAAAAAGACTTTCTCCGTTATTTTAGAAATAAGAGGAGTAAACTGAAACCCTAACCGATGTCTCGACTCGGTCAACAATAAGTTTTTGTGCGCAAGTACGTTTCGATTTCAACTTACATGATTTTAAGACGATTCTGTGAGAAGAACCCTTCTACAGATATACTCAGAACCATTTGAATTCATTAATCGTTCAGAGAAGCTTTTTTCTCTCCTAATCAACAATAAAGAAGTTAAGGTTACGTACACACTTGAAACTTCGAAAATCGTTTAAAATATCGAGAAAAAAAATTATTGCTTCAAAATGTTCTCTGATTCTTTAGTTTTCAAACGATGCCAAGATGCTGTCAATATTCGGAATATCTCTCGAGTTATAAAGATTTTTCTTAAGGTACTTTCAATACAAACTCTAGTTTTGGTTTCTAAACCAGATATAAACAAACAAATTTTCTCAAATTTTACTTGAAATTTTATACTTTTTTTAAAGAATTAATTATTTAAAATATCTTTTATTTCATTCCTTCTGTTTGGCTACAATATTTAACTGCATTTCGTGAGTTTACTTTTGAAAAGTTTATTTATTTGTGCTTTTTCCACCTTCTTGTGATATTATTATTTTCGTTTTTCTTACGATATAAAATCATGCAAGTCATAACAAAAGCAAAAAAAAAGTTTGTTGCTAATCAACATACGAAGAGAAAAGAGTCTCTCGATTCTGAAAATTTATCAGAAAAATCATCTGCTTTGGAAGCGAAACTAGGGAATATTTCTGATAATACGGGAATTAATAATGTAAAAGGAAAGTGTTTTTTATTGAAATTTACTGCATCAACCAACTGTTTTCTTTTTTATACTGCCCTAAGTGTTCTGAAAAGCGTATGTTCAAAGCAGTACTTCCAAGAAAATGGGATACTGTGTTGAATTAATTCTTGTATGCCACATGGTCAGTTTTATGAAGTAAACAGACATTTTGTGTATGCTATGAGCTAAACAGGTTGTGATCATAGAGAAGCGAGCCATTTCATGACTGTTATGAATATGAATCCTCCACCAAATTCTGTTCCATATAATAAACAATGAAAGTTTTGCTGCGTGTCGTAAAACCACTTGCTGAAAAAACCATGCGGTTGGCTGCCTATCCTGTTCGACAACTAAATTAAACATCTGAGTGCGGAATGTCTGTTGATGGAACCTGGTATAAACGAGGCTACTCATTAAATGGAGTTCTGACGGCTGTTTCTATCGATACAGGGGAAGTCTTTGATGTCGAAGTATTGTATTGGCTGTCGCAAATGGAATAAAAAAGATAAATCTACGGTCGAATATCAGTCGTGGAAAGGTGACCATGCTCGCTGTGTTAATTATCCCGATTCATCGAATAACATGGAACCTAATGGTGCAGGAAGAATTTTTCAGGGGTCAGTGGAGACAAGCGGACTAAGAGTATGGCTAGTTTTACGGAGATGGCGACTGCAAAAGCCATAATGCATTGTGTGAGCTTGATTCATGTTGTGGTAAAAGCATTAAAAAGAAAGAATGCACTGGGCATTATTAAAAAGGGCTTGGAACTGCCCTGAGAAAACTAATAAAAAAACAGTCAATGGAATAGGAGGAAAAGAAAGCTGACAATTGCTAAATAGAATGAAAAATTATATAGGTCTAGTAATACGTCATAACACTGGCTCTGTAAAGTCAATTTCAGATGCAATTTGAAGCTCATTTTACCACCATAGTGATCAAGATATTCGCTGCATACTAAATTAAATATCCCAAAGGTAGGGACAACTGGTGCTCATATCAACGTGCCACTGGAAGCAGAATTTCTATAAATATAAAGGAAGATCGCCAGTGAAAATACTAAAATACTTCAAACCAATTTATTCAAGATTAACTTCTACGGAAATGCTTGTAAAGTGTCTTCATGGCATAACACCAATGAATACCTCCATTCCCTCATTTGGAAACGATGTCCGAAAACTAAATTTTCAGGTGCCGATGCTCTGAAGCTTTCAATTTTAGTTGCTTTTCTTCACTTCAACAGTGGGTACAAACCAGAATTGGAGTTGTGAAGCGGATAGGTATTAATCCAGAATATATATTTTATTGTGAAAGGCATAGACAACTGAGACAAACTAAGAATATCTGAAAGTTTGCTACGGTCGGCACCACTGCAGAAGCATAGAAAATGTTTGCGTGGAATAAATGAATAAAGAAAAAAACGAAGAAAAAATAATTTGAAAAGAGTGAGTGAGCTACTCTTCTGGAAGTTTCTAATATTGCACATAGTAATTTTGGGGGCATTTTTTTAAATATATATAAAAAAAATTATGTATATCATAATGAAAATATGCTTTCAAAACTTTAAACTCATTTTATGAAGAATGATATTT
This sequence comes from Argiope trifasciata, assembly GCA_026543055.1. Taxonomy (NCBI): domain Eukaryota; kingdom Metazoa; phylum Arthropoda; class Arachnida; order Araneae; family Araneidae; genus Argiope; species Argiope trifasciata. The sequence continues at coordinate 1,356,701 of JAPMOQ010013705.1, forward strand.
TTCCACTATGTTGCTTCATTCAAACAATCATAACTCAACAAGAAATTAACCAAATACAATTATTTATAAATTAAAATCTGTATGAAACAGTGGATGTTTTGTGCCTCAATCATAGTTATATTTATAAATTTTTAATAGCTGTTTAAAAGTTAAAATTACAGAAAAGATCTCACTTTTTATATTCATCGGTGATGAAAAAATTGTTAAAAAAAACTATATATTTTTATAACTTGATTGAGGCAGACAGCATAAAGACTAATATTACGCATAATTTCCAACTAGAATTGTGTGTTTGTACAAATTGGAATTTAAGATGTTTCAAAAAATATGCTAATTAGCTCATTAAATATTAATTAATAATTAGTGTAATAGGGCTTTTTCTCATTGAAATGAGTTTAAACATGAATTAATAACCTACTGTGACGAAGTTGGATTTTTAAAGTTAAAAATTAAATTTAAAAAATTCAAGTGTGTGCGTACACCTTTAAGTGACAATAGACTGGTTGAAACCTGATTATTTTTGAATTCTAATACTTGTAGTGTACCTGTTTGCCATAAAGCGTACTCGACCACTCCAGTCACAAAGTAATATTTCGTTTCACCTCGAATTTATCTCTCAGTTCATCACTGATATCTGTTGTGTGAGTATGGTGAGCAATTCTGTAACCGACGCACTGTGAAGAGTTTTTACCATTGAAGTCCCCAATTCTACTGATCATCAGGGCATGGTACATTCACAAATTAAAGTTTAAGATTTCTTTTTAAAAAACCTGATCTTAAATTTGCATTTAAACTTCTATAAACTGAGCCCAACGGTCCTAAACTGTATTGTGACTTTTCTACAGGAACTTAAAGACCTTACGACCTCCTTTCTTTTTGTGAATCTATTTTTAGAACTGTTCACCATCCCGGAGTAAAAGCCAGCGAATATCTTATTCGCATGCGCCTCATCTGGAAGGACTTGAGACGAGACTTCACCATGTGAACTCGATCCTGACTTGATTGCCGACGATCGAAGGTCAGCCGCCAAACAAAGAGCAGCCTGGGTCCCTTTTCTGATTCCACCCGCAAGGTTTTCCCTCTTAAACTGCGCATCGTCCACCCTCCAACAGATACCAGTACCTCCTGACAGTCGTCAACCTTCTCTCGAGATGGCCCGAAGCGTTTCCTTTGCCTGACCAGAAGTTTGAAGCCGTGGTCAAGACCCTCTTCGACGGCTGGATTTTCCACTTTGGAGTACCTGAATAACAACGGACCAAGGCCATAACTTCGACGGACTCCTTTGCACAGCTTTCACCCAGTTCCTGGGCATCCACCGAACCCGAGCAACGGTCTACCACCTTCAAGCCAGTGGTGCGTTGGAAAGGTGAGATCGATGGTTGAAGGCGGCAATCATCTGCCACACTTCTAAGAAATGGACTGAAGTTTTGCGTGCCATTTTGTTCGAGATTCGTGCCTCGGTGAAGGAGGACATTTCTGCACCTTCAATTGATATCTTTTCAATTCTTCACTGTGACTTCCCGGACTATTTTTCCGAGAAGAAAGACATTCTGTTACAGAATAAAACTTTCTCTGTCAGTTTAAAGATAAGGTGAATAAACTGAAACCAGAGCCGATGTCTCGACTCGATAAACAAAACGTTTTTGTGCACAAGGACTTTTCGACTTCAGTGTACATGGTTTTAAGACGATTGTGTGAGAACTCTTTCTTAGCTATACCCAGGACCATTTGACGTCACTAATCGTTCATAGAAGCCTTTCACTCTTTTAATCAATAATAAAAAAAATTTAAAGTGGCTATAGACTGGTTGAAACCCGCATTCTCTTTTCATTCTTATGCATGTAGTGTATCTATTAGCCATAAGACATACTCGACCACTCAAGGCACATAGTAGTATTTCGTTTCACCTCGAATTTATTCTCAATTTATCACTGATGTCTGTTGTGTGAGCAATTCTGGGCCAACGCATTGTGAAGAGCTTGTACCATTAAAGTCCCCAACTCTAGTGATTATCAAGTCATGGCACATTCAAAAGCTAAAAATAAACAATTTAATTTTTTGAAATCTGATTTTAAATTTGAATTTAAACTTCTACGAACTGAGCTCAATGGTCCTAAATTGCATTGTGACTTTTCTACAGGAATTTAAAGAACTTACGACTTCCTTTCTTTTTGTGAATCTATTTTTAGAACTCTTCACCTTCCAGAAGTAAAAGCCAGCGAATATCTTATTCGCATGCGCCTCATCTGGAAGGACTTGAGACGAGACTTCACCATGTGAACTCGATCCTGACTTGATTGTCAACGATCGAAGATCCGCCACCACACAAAAAGCAGCCTGGGTACCATTTCTGATTCCATCCGCAAGGTTTTCTCACTTAAATTTCGTCATCGTCCACACTCCAACGGATATCAGTGCCATCTGACAGTCGTCGATTGGCTCTCCAGATGGCCTGGAACTTTTCCTTTGCCTGACAAGAAATTTGAAGCCGTGACCCAAGACCCTCTTCGACTTCTGAATTTTCCGCTTTGGAGCGCCTGAGTGGCAACGGACAAAGACTGTAATTTCGATGGACATCTCTTAACAGCTTTGACGCAGTTCCTAGGCACCCGCCGAACCCGAGCAACGGTTTACCACCCTCAATCCAATGAACCTGTGTAAGGGTTTCATCAACAGTTGAAGGCGCCAATCATGTGCCACACTACTCAGAAATAGACTGAAGTTTTGCCTGCCATTTTGTTCGGGATTCGTGCCTCGATTAAGGAAGACATTTTTGCATCTTCAGCTGAGATGGTTTCGGCTCCCCAATGGATTCCCTGGACTTTTCCGAGAAGAAAGGCATTCTTACAGCACCATGGTGACCCGACCCCAATGATCGAAGATCTGACACCACACAAGAGCAGTCTGGGTACCCTTTCTGCCTCCATCCACAATGTTTTCCTGCGTCATCATCCATTCACCAACGTATACCAGTACATCCCGACAGTCTTCGACTTTCCCTCCAGATGGCCTGAAGCTTTTCCTTTGCCTGACCAAAAGGTTGAAGCCATGAACAAGAGCCTCTTCAACTCCTGTATCTTCCGCTCTGGAGTGCCTGAATGACAATGGACCAAGATCATAATTTTGACGGACAACTCTGCACAGCTTTCATGCAGTTCATAAGCCTGCACCGAGGCCGAACAATGGCCTACCACCCTCAATCCAATGGAGTTGTGGAAAGGCGAGATCGACTGTTGGAGGTAGCAATCATGTGCCACACTACTCAGAAATGGACTGAAGTTGTGCCTGCCATTTTGCTGGGGATTCGTACCTGGTATCCACCTGCATGAAAGCCATTTTTCCCTCTTCATCTGAGATGGTTTTTTGGTTCCCTTCTGCAACTTTGAGAAGTAATACGTTCTTACAGCATCATGTAGACCCGACCCCATTGATAACCTAGGCCGCCATACAAGAGCATCTTGAGTACCTTTTCTGCTTCCATCTTCAAGGTTTTCCTTCTATTAGTGATTCATCGTACATCCTCCAACGGATACCAGTACGTCCTGACAGTCTTCGATCTTCTCTCCGGATGGCCTGAGGCTTTTCCTGTGCCTGCCCAGAAGGTTATGCCTTGGCCCAGTCACTCTTCGACGGCTGGTTTGTCCGCTTTTGAGTGCCTGAAAGACAACGGACTAAGATCATAATTTCGACGGACATCTCTGCACAGCTTTCACGAATTTCCTGGCCACCCACCGAACCCAAGCAACGGTCTAACACCCTCAAGTCAATGGCGCTGTGGAATGGTGTTATCGTCGTTTGAAGGTCGCAATCATGTGCCACACAATTGAGACTTGGACTGAAGTTTTGCCTGCCATTTTGTTATGGATTCGTGCCTCGATGAAGGATGACATTTCTGCATTTTCAGCTGAAATCGTTTACCGTTCCTCACTGCGACTTCGCGGACTATTTTTTTGAGAAGTAAGACATTCTGTTACAGAAGAAAATTTTCTCTGTCAGTTTAAAGATAAGATGAATAAACTGAAACCAGAACTGAGGTCTCGATACAATCAGCAAAATGCTTTTATGGACAAGGACTTCAACGCACATGTTTTAAGACGATTGTGTGAGAAGAACCCTTTCATAGCTGTACCCACTACCATTTGAAGTCATTAATCTTTCAAAAGAGTTTTTCTCTCTCGTAATTAACAATGAAGAAGTTAGTGACAATAAACCGGTTGAAACCCACTTTCTTTTTGAATTCTAATACTTGCAATTTACCTAATTGTCCTAATGCATATATGACCGGCTGCGGTCACAAAGTAAGATTTCGTTTATGAGTGATTTTCATGTTTAAAACTGTTTTTGTTCTGTGTTAAGTTTTAAATGTTGGCAAACGGTTTAGTCTCTGGAGGGTGGTGGAGGAGTGTTTTGGTGCTGCAAGGTGGCTGTCTGTTTTATTGTTTCTACGCATTTGTTGTGGCAGCACCACATTTTTCTATTATAAAAGCTCGCATAAACATTTTCAAGGCACTTCGTGCCACCAGACTCTTAGTGTATTGTTTTGTCTGTGTTTATCTACGTAGGTCAATTTTTAAGGTTTTATTAATAAACTTGTTTAATAAAACTTTTACTTTTCCCTCTGTTGAACTCGCTCTAGCCATTTTTGTCTTAATTTCACTCTATATTTTTAAGACGAAAACGTTAAAAGCCATAATACTAATAAATCTGTTAAAAGGATTATTAGAACCTTTAATGAAGAAATTCCATTACAAATAAATGCATGTAATGTTATCACTTGTGGATGGACTTCTTTTTCACTACTTTAAAATGTTATTATGCCAGAAACTTTGAAATTCGTCAAATACAAGAACTAAGCTTTTACTTGAAAAATATAAAGGAAAACAGCATTGGATTTTACAAATACCATCAAGTATATTGAAGGAAAAAAAATAATAAAACAAATACCTATTTTATTTACTGGTGAATTTATTTACTCTACTGGAAGCCAATTAACTTGGAGACATTAAAAATTGTTCTATTATATAAATTAGAAGAGTATGTAGTTTTCTACTTAACATGTATACGATGATGCCAATTTAAACCAATATAATGGCCTCTGAAATTTCAAAAGAGAATTAAATAGATATTTGCATTTTTATCATTATATATTATAACACTTTATTTCATTGAATAACTTTATTGTACATGTATATTTGAAAGATTGCTTTTATCATATATTTAAAAGGTTAAATGAAAATAGTATATTTATATTGAGTGAATATTTCCTTCTTAGAAATTGTAAAAACTGATATTTACCATTTTTGTTTATATTTATGCCATGAATAAATATTTTCTTTAAATTATGAAAATTCTAGAAATATGTGAAAATTATATTTGTTATAAAATTTCTGTAACAATGTTTCTTGAAAAGCTTGAAAATTGATAGACATTATAACTTCGTCCATATTTGTGCAGTAAAAGAAAAATTGAAAAAAAAATCTGTGATTTCTTATTGTTTATCTACTAAAATCTACTTGCCTGACAAAACTATTGCCAATAATTATTTATTATGGCTTTTCTAACTGAAACTGTATACAAAAATATAACATTTTTGTATTATTCAGATCTTATTTCACAAATAAAGGATTTCTGATATTGAATTGCATCATTTATTTATTTTTATAGCATATTTTGTAATATTAATTGCAATGTCTGGAAAGGCTTTAATTTCATTGCTAGAATTAGAATTTGTATTTGACAATTATGGGCAAACTAAGCATCTTAGCACTCAATATTAAGTTGGTTCTACCAAATACGAAGCATGAACTTCGAAACATGAATATTCGGCCTTGTCGTCGATGTTGATGTATGCCCAGGCGAACCCGACGATGTTCTGAGTTTAGGATTATCGTATTATATTCTTTTTTCCTTTTCAGTGACAGTGCGGTTTATTTATTTATTTTGGTGTTGAATAAACAATGTTGACTTGAAAGATTACCGTTGAATATCTTCCGGCTTCAGTCCCAATTCCCTTGATTTTGAATCGTAGTGAGTGCATTTAAACGTTTGGAAACTGTTAAACAATCTACATTCAACGGTTCAGATATATTTTCTTACATTTGACATGAATCTGGGTTGTGTAATATTTCCGATTCCTCATCTTCGAATTTTTTCGGTTAATGAAGGCGTTCTTTATCAACTGTATCGAAATCTCACTATTTCTAAAACCTTGAAATCGGCACTCACAATATTGTTTTAATTCATGTTAATCAGCCCTGTTTTAATTGATGGAATATATTCACCATTAATTTCTAACAGTACTCAATGACTTTCAGCAGAATTTTACATTAAATTAAATTTAAAAAATAAAACCTTCTGCACATGGTTTTTTTAATTGACTTATAATTCAACATTTTCGATGCTGCAAATATAAATTTATGTAATGGTATTTTAAAATGTAATTTCAATTCTAATTAACTTCCAGTTTTATCTAATTTCGCTCATATTAACTTCATTCTAAAATGTTCTCTTATTTCCTGATCCCATTTCCCTTGTTCTATTTAATTTATTCAACAGGAGCTTTGTAAAAATGCTTAAAGTTGCACTTTCTTAGGCTCCAAGTGAAGGGATAAAAAATTGCATGCCTAGCACATTCTTTTAAATGATCCCTATGATTCCCTTTCTCCGGGCTGCTTGTGCCTCCCTGGATACAAATAAAACGAAGATAAAAATTCAAAGTGCTTTCGGCCACGACTTTGCTTCAAAAAAGCTTATATTTACGCTTCAACAAAATGGCACATAATTTAAAGTAAAGTCTAATGATAGACCTCTGATATGAATATAGTTATGGAAATTCCAATGCGATATAACAGGTTGCATCTATTGTAAATCCCTCAAGATTAACTCAGTCCTAGTACAAGCTATAAATTATCTAAATCCTATTTAATCCAATCATAAGGCATGAATGAATAACAATTTAATAACTGCTGATGCTTTCAGTTTTAATACATAAAATACCATTTTTCTTATGAGTTGCATAGTAAAACATATTTATAACTTTAGAAATAATGAAAGTACCTTTATTCATGCACATTTAATAAACTTCATTGAACAATTTAACCCTAGAATAAAAATTGATATACTCTTAAAATCACAAATAGAGATAAATTAAAACAAATAAATTACGCTATAAAATCATGTACAATCACAAACATGTCTTAATTTTAAAAAATCTGAGATATAATACTATTTTTACACAGATGAAAAAAAAAAGATTAGATGGGATATGAAATGAGTTTAATTTAAATTTAAAAAATGAAAAGCTTCTTCAACAAACTACTATCATACTACTTTATATCTAGAAATTTTTTATGTGTTTTTAACTAAGAAAAATGGCAGTATAATTTATGTCACTGAAAAATTATAAAGAAAAGAAAAATAATATTGTTTTTCGATCGTGTTTTCAGAAGTTACGTTAAATTAATTAAATGTCGTTTATTTTTTAATTATTTAAAATGAATAAAAATGTCTGAAAAAAATCCCATTTACTTATTGAGACATAAATATTTAAAAATAACCGTAACAAGCTTTCCTTTT
>JAPMOQ010013705.1:1364285-1378895 GCA_026543055.1 Argiope trifasciata
CAAATCCCAGTTTCCTTTGAAAAAAAAGCGCCTACTGATGCTGGTGCTCTTCAGACAGTCTTCAAGGAATATCTTTTATTGACAAATTATCAAACTGTTCAATTGTCCTAAATCTATACTAAAATGACACTTTTTTTTGCAAGAAATTTTACATTTATTTTAAACGATAGTATATAATATTTTACTGCTTGCACAGCAACCAGGCTATTAAATTGTTACATATTCTATGTTTCTTGTATATTATTCATACAAAGTGACGGATTTTGTCAATATGAGACCACTGACGATAAATTATTTTTAGACTCCTTGATAAAGTCTGTTGATGACAACAAAGTTGCATGAATTTAATTCATTTTCGGTTTTTAATTTTACCTTACATTTATTGTCTAATATTTGTTATTAAATTTGAAGATAATCCCTTCCAATGTTATTTACCACATCTATCACGTTTATTTTCCATTATTTGTAAAAGGAATGCGATTTATTATTCATATACTTTATTCCACTTCAGTATGTGTTATATAAGAGTTAATATATTGTAAAAATGTTAGATTGCATACTTTTTTGAAAAAGGACTCGTTGGAAAAAGTCATGAAGTGCTTTTCTATCTGACCACGAAAAATTTAGCCTACAATTTCAAATGATTTCTATATTTTAAATTTGTAACAGTTCCCTTGTCTTTAACTTTAATTAAACTGCTAACGTCACCTAGCTTGACGTTGACCTTAAGAAAAATTTTTCCTCCAGTAGTTGGTCATGTTTTGTGTGAAGATGTTTTTTATGTGTCTCTTGTAAGTATTCCTGTGATGTGTTGTGAATCCGTAAATAAAAAGGTTTTAATTAACCTAGATGAGTGTATATTATCCAAATGCTCAAAATGCATTTCACTCACTAATGCGACATTACAAAATTGGCGGGAAACCGAACAGGATCGGCAGCAGAATTTATCTTAGGATAAGTAATTTTTAGTTATTAGTTTCAAAGATATTTAGAATGTATCAGTTTGTTCCTTTTGAATTACATTCATTAATAATATAATTTCAACGATTCTTTAAGTCGATATTGCCAAAAGATTTCCTATTTCAAAACCATTCTTGTATGATTCATCTCGAATCGAAAGTATATCTTGATTTTTAAAGTTATCAGTTCTTTATCTTATAAATAGAATTGTAATTTTAAAGATTCATCTCAAATTGAAAGTATATTTTAATTTTGTAAATTAACTATTGTTTAATTCTAAACTGTCCTAGTGACAAAACTTGTTATTTTGAAGCAGTTATTTTATTATTAATTAGAACTGTAATTTTTTTTTAAATGTATAAAATCTGCATATATTCATATATTTTCCTTGATTTTGTTTGTCTGATGCAATCCATTGCTTAATTATTATTATTTCTAAAACGAAATTGAATTAAAACATTATTTTGAATGCAGTCTCGTATGTTAAGTGTACTCAATACTGTACGTAGTTACTGTATAATTATGTTAAAACGAAACTCTTCAAAACTTCTCTATTGATTACTTGTGTATGTTAATACCTAAACCATTTAAGCATTTACAATCCGGTATTTCTTTCTGAAAACATGTTAATATTTTGTGAATTATCAAAGAATCATTCTTTTATCATTAACTCAATAATCTTTTCTAAGTAAAACGAAATCCAATCCAATGTTCTGAAATGGTATTCCTCTTCATATAACTCTGTTATGCCAAGAATTGTTCTAAATGCAAATTGATATCGTATCTCAGATGTATTGTTGAATTTAAACAGAACATGTACAGGGTAGTTATAACTAAACATCCCCTATAAACAGCATCATATAAAGCAAACAGGTGAACGGATTGCAGCGAAATTTGGCATATGGACTATACACGAGGTGCGCTCACGGAATTTGGGAAAAACAATTTTTAGTTCTAAAATATCCACCAGAAGGTGACCTTTCCCGAAAAACAATTTGAGCACAATAAACGACTAAAACGGAATACAGAAACAATATTATTGGCTAGTTTCTGATCACCTTGTCATCGAACCACATTAAGTAAGGCTAAGTAAAAGTAAACAGTACGCTGTTTGAGAGAAAAAAAAAAGAACAGTGAAATTTGCAGAAACAAGGAACATATTAGTACGAAATTGCATAACAGGAGCAGTGTTTAATAGTGTCCAGGAGGATGTAGGGAACGGTGTTCCGTATGATCACCGTCATTCACCAACAAAATTTCAAGTGGATGATAGTGTGTTCAACAGCAAATCGTAATTGATCCGCTGTGAAGATTCGCATATGGAGTGTTATGGAGTTCTTCAAGTCATTCATTGTCGCAACAAGATACCGTCATCATTACAGCCGGAAACATAAATATAAAATATGACAACGATTGCAAACGTATCTTACCCTAATCTGTTTTGCATAAAGCTTCCTCTTTTTCGCAAACATGCAAATCTCGACATTTTTTTTAACATAGACAGCTTTTCCTAGTTTTACATTTTTTTACTCATAATTCTTGTAACGGTTAGTTAATATTGCTTCTGTATTCTATTTTGGTCGCTTATTTTGTTAAATTTAATGTTTTTCCAGAAAAGGCGCCCTCTGGTAGACGTTTTGAAACTTTTTTTTTCGTTCGAAATTCCGTGAACTCATTTTTTGTATAGTCTATATAAAAAAATTTCGCTACTGTCCGTTCATCCGTTTGTGTTGTATGAAGCTGTTTATAGGGAAAGTTTGTTTATAACCACCCTGTATATGAAGTCTTATTTTATTAATATATATTTTTTCCTTTTGCTGGAATAAGCTATTTTTCTCCTTTTTCGTCAAAATTTTGTTCTCATTCAAATGAAGGGCGATGAGTTATAACGTTCTTTGTGTTTATACTAGAAGAGGAAATGTAAGATCCACTATTTTGTTACTTTCATTTTGATTTAATGACTAATGTACACATTCAGCTTAAATATAAATTAAATAGAAAAGTGTTTTTATTATAATTTTTGTCTCTCTCTCTCTTAGGTGCTTTGTTGATTGTTGCATTCATATGAGATTTATATTATTCTTATAAATTAAATATTCTCTTCAGCAGGAACCTAAAACTTTGGGAATGAACTTTTTACAAAACGGTGACATTGTTTTGAACCTGAAGAAATCAAAACTGGCTCTTTAATGACTCACTCTATTGAACTTATGATTTTGTTAAAGAAGTAATTACCTAAGAAGCTCAAAGCTAAACCATTTTTAAGGAGAATACATGCTTTTACAGCGCAATAACGAAAGTAAATGTCTAATACCTTGAGCAGAAAAATGAATCTGGTACACTGCAAAATATGTACGAAACTATCTTTGACCCAGGGGGAGAGCCCACTCCTTTCATTGAATACCGTATCAACACCGGAGACAGTCCTCCGTTTTTGTGCCCTTTTATCGGTTACCACCAGCAAAGGAAAAGTTACTTTAGAAAGAACTAGATGAATTCTTGGAACGAACATCATACACGAGTGTAAATACCCATATATTGCGCCTATGGTACTCGTTCCTAAAGCGAACGGGAAAATCCGTCCTTCTTTCGATTATAGAGGTCTTAAGACAGTGACAGTGTTTGTCTCTTATTTATTACCTAGAATGAATGACCTGCTTCCTGGAGCAAAACATACACCTTTTATAACTATAAATTTATGATCGGGTTACCACCAAGTGAGTGTCTGGGTTTCTGACTGAGACAAAATAGCATTTGTGTGTCCATTAGAATCTTTTCACTGCCTTCGAATACCTTTTGACTTGAAAGCGGTGCCAACTACATTTCAGAAACTAATTGGCAAGTTCCGATAGGGCCTAAGTGACATTCTCGTTCTTTCTTACATCGATGATATCGCAATCCTGTCAGAAAAAACATCTTGATGATCTCAAAAGTGTATTTGAAAGACTTACTATTTAATCGACATGCGAATCGTAGTAAATATAATTTTTGTCTGTGCAGAGTGAAATATCTTGGACACTCTATCGCAAGTTCAGGAGTGGAAGTGAATCCTGGTAAAAACCTCTGCTATCAGGGAAATACTTCCTCCCAAGAATGTAAAGCTGATGCAGCCATTCCTGTAAACCTGTTCATGGTACAGAAGATTTATTCCCAGCTACAAACTCAGCGTAGATGACAAGACTTAAGTGAAAAGCATTCTTTGAGTAATTCTGCCCGACAGCGAACATTAAAGTTTAAACCACACACAGATGGTTCCTGCGTTATTCTTGGTCAATTATCTCCTACTACATTTGAGGTGACCAAATTTGATGTTCCTAGGAGTCTATCACACCTCAGCATTGCGCCCTTTTTAAGATTCTCAGCCTGTAACTCCTCTTTGCAAAAGAGGCAGGCCAAGAAAGACCTTTTCTCCCTTTGTAGCCTCTTGGCGAGGTGGTGTTAGGGTCAGAGGGGAAGACTGTAACTGTACCCTTGTTTTTAACTTTAACTGAACTGCTAATGCCATCTGGTGTGGTGTAGAAGTTATGATAAATTCTCTCTCCTCTAATAGTTTTATATGAAGATATTTTTTATGTATTTCTAATAAATATTTATGTAATGTGATGTATCCGCGTGCTGTGAATTGTGAAAATAAAAGAAATTTAATTAACCTAGATGAGAGTATCTTCCTACAAAGGCACAAATACATTTCACTCAAGTATATGGCATTACAGATTTTTTTAAAATGATGAAATAACTCTAAAGACAATTTTTATTCGAAATTTTTTTTAAAAAAATTAAAAATCCAGCTCTCTAGCTCAGCAGAGCTTGGCTGGGATATCAAAAATTGTGTTTGATGACTTCCTCCAGTATAGCGTCCTCACAGAAACCATTTAAAATTGTAAGCAAAGCCTTTAGAATAATTTAAAATTTCCTTTTTGCTTCGAGAACTCAAATATTAAAGTCTTTGAAATCGTTTTTTGACAAGCATCCCCCCAAATTAGAATTAGTTGGATTTTTCGAAAAATAATTCCAAAATCGGTCTGAAATTTTTATTAAAATATTCCCTTATAAATCATACGTTCTTAAGTTTAATTACAAAAATTCCTCTCAAAACCTTGTGATAAACGCATATAGATAATTTCAAATATTGGATCAAAGCATTTTCGAAGTCACAAGCTTACAAGGGTCACAGATAGGCAGATTTCCCTTTAATATATTTTGACCAAAATTTATTAGAAAATCTACGATTTCGGCGCAAAGACAACATGCCAAATTTTCAGTGAAAACGTGGGAATATCTCAAAAAAAAAAAACATTTTTGTCGATCACAGTATTTCCCTTTCGCATGCTAGAAAGTAAATATCTTCGATGAATTGAGGATCCACGGACTGCATTAGAAAAATTATGTGGATAAGTTTTGAATTTCTATAACTTATTACGTGTTCGAAAGTCAAGGGATGCAGGAAGTTATCACGCATATTTCGTAATTAAACGCTGTTACAGTGTTCTTTCGAACAGAAATTACTCCTGATGAATATTGAGAATCTGACTGAAAAGCCATTTTTTTTTCTTTTTTTGGTATCACCCTGTTAGTTCTGAATCTTAATGGGTTTAGATTATAGGCAATGCATATTATGCGTTCCCAATTTAACAAACTGGTCTATTTAGTGTCACATTTTAACTTAAACAATACTCAATAGTTTATTTATTTTTTATTTCAATAACTTTGTGAAAACATTTGTTTTCATATTTATTATGACTCATGGCTGCATAATACCCCCAAGCAGATGCTCAGTGTCCATAAATAATACAACGAATAGAAATCTGATAAATTTAATTTTACAAAATATTAATATAACTCATTGAATTTTTTTTCTCGCAAAATCATTTATTTAGCAAAAAGGCTAATACTTTTTTTAATCAAAGTACTGGCAGACCACAACCCCGGCCTGACCAGCTGTTACTTAATCAGAAATCCGATACTGTTTTGAATCACAGTAGTCTTTCACGAAATCTTTTATAATAAAGTAATTTATATAATTTAAAGTTACGGCTAATTGAAATGTCAAGGGACCTTTTTAGACGAACCTCAGAACTTGGAAGGTCATGACACCTCCTTTCCTTTTCTAAACCATTAAAAATACGTTTGCAGTTTCTTTCTTTCACCCACAATGCATAATTTTAGACATTATCTCCCGGTATGGACAACACAGTGGCCAACCACTGACAGACTGAGACCAACAACTTGTGCGTAGAATTGACATTGTTAATAGACAAGCAACACAACGTGAAATAACCGCTGGAATCAATGTGGGACGCTTTCTTTAGAACAAGGTGTCAAAATCAGAATTTAATGGGTTATAGCTCCAGAAGACGAACTCGAAGATCTTTACAAGCATCATGACATCTCTCCTGGGCATGTGACCATAAAAGTCGGACCTTAGACGACTAAAAAACTGTGACTTGGCCACACGGATTCCAATTTCAATTAGTAAGTACTGATGGTACGTAGTATGGCGCAGATTTTACGATGCCATGAGCTCCATTTGTTAACAAGGCGCTTTACTACCTCATGGCAGCTCCATAATGATGTGTGCTGTTTTTATATAGAACGGACTGTTCCTCTTAACCATCTGAAACAATTAATGACTGGAAATAGCTATATTTAACTAACTGCTGAGTGCTTGCAGCCATTCATGGACTTGGAATTCTTAAACTCAAACAACATTGGAATATTTACAGGTGACGATGTACCATGTCATCGGTCCACAACGTTTCGTGATTGGTTTGAAGAACATTCTGGATGATCCGAACGAATGATTTAGCCACCTGAAACGTCCGACATAAATCCCATCGAAAACTAATGGGAGATAATTGAGAGATCAGTTCCTGTATAAAATCTTGCACCGGCAACACTTGTGCGATTATGGACGTCTTTAGAAACAGCATGTCTCACTATTTCTGCGGGATTCTTCCAACGATTTGTTAAATCCTTTCCACATAGAGTTGCAGCTCTTCGCCAGGCAAATGAAGATCCGACACGTTATTAGGAGGTATCCCAAGACCTTCGTCACCGTACAGTATATAATTAGCAATGCAAACACAAAAATTGACATTGATAGTGGCGAACAAAATCTGCCTTTAAAAACCTTACAACATAAGAAAATTAACCGCAAAATAACACCGTATAATAAACAAAATAATTTAGGAATCTTAAAAGGACTAAAAATAATGTTCGAAGCTCTTGGAACGATGCTTCCAGGGACCTAGTGAACTACCAAAAATGAAAAATGGCTCAAAAATACTTAATGGCTCTTTAGTAACTGACACGCTTGCTAAAATTCATTAGTTTGACAAATAACAATAAATCAAAGTTTGGATATCGTCTTCATAGACAAGCACGTCCAGATATATTCTTAATTTTAATAAATCGATGTTGAGATCCGTAAAGAATTTCCATTTACCGTATTGTAATTCCTGTAGAAAAAACGGATTTATGAATCGATCTCTCAGGACTGAGCAATCAGAATTTTATTTTAAGGAAATACTTCCCCATTTTCTCGTTTAAAATAGAAACTAGAAACTTCTTTTTGTTGAATCAAGAACAATATCCTTCAAAAATTCAACAAGAGAAGTCCATTCACGCTAATATCATTTAATACTTCGTATGCCAGCGATTCTACGCTCAACACAATAGATTTGAAAACACTTAATCTGCTTAACTCTAATCCCATTATATACAGGAGTTTGAAAGCGCAACATGAGTATTGAGGATTCCCCATCTCTACAGAAAGAAGAAAAGAATCGGCACGCTTCATTTAAGCTTTAGGAATTTAAATGATAGTTCACTCCTACCTGACAAGTTTCGGATATAAGTCCGCCAAAATAATAGATTTAGCTATTAGAAAAGATTTTATTTGTTCATATTAAATTATTATTATTTTCCTCTGATCATAAAGCCGTAAAATTTACCTTTCATCTTAAATACTCTACTCCCTTCTCACAATTCTAAAATCTCAACCTGAGGCAGATGAAGCAAATTTCAAACTTATCTAAAAACGACTTTTGATATCAAACCTATTAAAATATCAAATGTAGAGGAAATTGGTAATTCTCTAATGAAACTAAAAGACTTCAGCAAGGAAATAGATATGCTACCAAAAGGGCGAAGAAAATAACATACACTCATTTGCAAAATAATTAATTAAAGAAACTGGACAAAAAATATCGGATTTGAAAAACTCGAAGCAATAAATACTGTAGATGTTATACTAAGATATAAAATTAGGGAATTAAGAAAAAAGCAAGAAAATACCAGCCTCTTAGGAAATAACAGACTACCCTTCTTAGACTCGTACAAGGCTAAATTAGCCTTGAAAAGCAATTCTTTTTCAATAATTAGTCGCATGTGGAAGTAGATATTGTATTAAGCAATTGTGAACCCTCCAAAAATTACTCAAGACGAAAATTAAATTGAGATCAAACTTTTAGAAGTCATGATAATAATTAAAAGCACTTAACGTGAAAAATATCTAGACCTAAAATTCTAGCGATATTGATAAAGTCTCCAAAAAGTATGCATTTAAAAACATACCGCGTTCTGCAGTATTTAAAATCACTGCATTTACAAACAACATCTTTAAATGTAATTATATCTCTACTTGGTGAGAAACTGCGGTAATATAGTTCTTATCTTAAAGTCTGGCAAAGGCCCAATACAGCCAATAAAACTATCAAACCATATCTCTCTGAAACACTCTAAATAAATTAACTGAAAATATTATCTTAGACAAATCCATCCTCTTCATTTGCAATGAGAATTTTACAATTTATTTACTTTATTCTACTTACGTATGTGTTGTTTAGGAGTTAATATTTTTCAAAAATCTTTGATTGCATTATTTTTCTCAAAAAGATTCGTCGAAAAATGTCAATACATTTCTATAGATCAATAAAAGATTTTAAAAATCTCAATTTTAAAAGTGTTCAGCAATTTCAAATGCCTTCATATGTTAGATTTAGAAAGAAAAAAGGCTACTCTGATGATAATTACCTCTCAAAAAATTTTAAAAAACTGTGCTCTCGTGGGCAACGGTGCATGGCTGATATATCGAAAAATGTGTTACCAATACTTTCTTCTGAATACCAATCATACATAAACTGTTTGCAACTGTACAGCAGCATTATTAGAATATGATTTTCCCCCTCGCTGCATGAATTAAAATAGGAAAGTATTTGAAGTCATTTTTCGAGAAACACCCCTTTCCCCTCCCCCAAAAATTAGCTTATTTTTTGAAATATATATGAATATCCCTCTTCAGTATCTGAAATAGTCACCAGGTATTTCCTTTTATGACACGCAATTTAATGGTAACATTTCGTTCTGTAAAAACAAACAAACCTGGTCATAAAAACTGTAAAGTAAATTTCAAATGTTTGAACAAGAAATCTTGAAGCTAAATTTTTTGGACTATTACTGTTAGGCATATGAGAAAGAAAAAATCCTCAATGCATGATTTCTTAAAAGGTTTAAATAACTTCTATATCCATGGGTAGTGTTGGAAGAGTCGTGCTAAAAAATCATAATTTTCCACTTATGATGAGGTATGTTTTCGAAATTGGAAGGATCGAGCTGCTTTGTGGATAGAAGCTGTTTGAATGCTTTTGAAGAGAAATTCGAATGAATATGGAGGGGCAAATTTAAAAGTCACTTTCTTTATAGTTATTATCCCCGTTATATTTTAATATGTGGCGGTTTAATGCAGTTTAGGGTCTGGTCAATGCACATTATTTGGTTTTTCTTTCAGTAAATTCTTGAATTTAGGAACACTTTACTATGTAATTTTAACTTTTTCAACTTGTTAGCACTTATTTTAGGCTAATTTTTTGTTTTAATAACTTTATGGAAATGATTATGTTTTTTTATTTATTAGGATTTATGGCTGTGGGACATCCCTGTCTGCCCTCAAGTTTGTCTAAGCAATTGTTCGGTGTCTGTAAATATTGTAGTAAAAATGAGCGTTATAAAACAAATAGTAGCCTGAGGAATGATTCTTGAGTAAAGTACTAATATTCTAATTGACTTAACTGCATCTCTTTTATCTCTTCCATGGATGATTTTATTGTATAAAAAATTCTTTTTATGTCTTTAGCTTAAAAAATTATTGTTGATTTATTTTTTTAAAAATAATTTTTCTTTCTCTTGCACAAAAAGAAGGTATTATAATAGTCGAAGAAATTCATTATTGATTGTCCGTGTTTCAGATCTGCCTGGGCCCTGTAAAATCACTTTTCTCTCCATTTGTCAACATAATAGCTCAAAAGCATATTGCGCTGGACATACGAAATTTACATTAAATTACGCATAAGACTTTATGTCTAAATTACGTTACTTTACGGCTTTATATCAAATTTGTTGCTTTCTATCAAATTTTGAAGAGAAAGTTTGTTCGTCTCGAAATTATATTAAGAGAAAGTTTGTTCCTCTTATTTTCATTTTTAAGGATCGAAATTTACTTTCGATTTTCCTCTCCTTTCCTAGTATTCAGAATTTTGTACAGTTATTGGTCATTCCCGATGAGAGTAGAATATTTAAATAGTTTTAGTATTATTAATTGTCAGTTAATTTAAATTTAGCTATTTCAGTTTTTTTTTTTTTTTTTTTTTTTTTTTTTTTTTTTTTTTTTTTTTTTTGAAAAATATTAATCTATTCCCGAGAAATTCTCCACATTACTGAAATGATTTATTTCAGCTAGGGACCGTTGATCGCAGTGGCAGTTTTTGACAGCTTGAGACCGCAGGCGCTAAGTTATTCTGACACCCTCTTGTAGGTAAATTGTACGGTGATTAGAAAGTAATGATTCACATTACTTTAAGTTATTGGTCAACTTAAACTTATTTGCATTTCCAATGCAAATAAGTTTAGTTTCAAATTTTGAAACTGATAAATCATTCTTGACAAATGCACCGTTTCAGTTTTTATTTATTTAAGTTTTTTTAAAGCAATGTATTCAAATAAAAAATTGGTTTGAGCTCATAAATTCCGAATTTTTTTATAACAATAACGAGTTTTATTATAACTTGAGAACTGTTTAGTTATATATCATTCAAAGTGGAATAAACAGTGCCATTGTTCTTTGTCCCATAAACTGAATGGTTTCCCGAATTCTTCTGAATTCGAGGAACCATTCGAGGAAGAAGATAGAATTCTGTTTGCGTTAAATCATAAGACTGGGACAGTTCTTAAATTTCCCGAAACAATCTACAATTTGAATATTGTAAATATTAATGCACTATACAGAACTGAAACTTGTTACTCACAACGCACATTGATTATAACACGTATCTACATTTAAAGAGACTAATACTTTATAATTTCTGGAATTAAGATATTCCATCGTTTAAAGGATGAAATACAGTTAGATTTAAATATTAGTAAAGTTTCCCCTTCCCCCGGAATCTAAATTCTATTTACAGAAAAAGAAAGAGGAAGTAAAAAATTTCATTATCTAGTTTGAGGGAGAAAAATTAACGGATTTAAAAAATTAGTATAGAAGTGAAAAGGTTAAATCAGTTGCTTTAATTGTCAATTCTTTGATTTTCATTATGTTTGCATTCCCATAACTAAGTTCATGTTAATTAAAACTCCACTATCTAGCTGACAATAATTCTTCAACCATTGAATAATGAATGCCATACACAAATTTTTGTTAAAAAATAATTAAGTGACCGCAACTTTTTCGTAATATATATTTTGATGAAAGCTATTGCACGAAGTGTATTTTTAATTTCTTTTTTTATCTTAGAAATAAATCTTAAGAGTAATTTCTGAAGACTTTATTTTACCTTCTTATTAAGTGTGTTTTCAGAAAATTTTCTGTCTGGGAGAATTCGAATAGCTACATATCTCTTATTTACTATGGGGTTTTTTAAAAATAAATTCAGAAATGTTTTCTTTCATTTAAAAATATTAAATTAATAAAAAAAATCAGAGCACTGGTTTTCGGTGCATTGAACCGGCTATCACTCTTTATCTTTTGCGCATAAGTTTGAGATTTGGCAATCCCCCTTGCTTCCAGGTGTGATATATTTTTTCTATGACCATATTTATAACATCTTTTTCTAGGGAGTAATAACTGCCCTCTTTGCTGAATGCGTCGTGTGCCTCTTCGCATCTGAAACATTTAGTATGTAGCTTACCCTTTTCAGCATGTGAGCCCGCAAAATTTTTAGATCTTTTATTATGTTGACATCGGAGTTGTGTGCGATCGAATTCTTAAGCATTTATAACTTGGGGCTCTTTATAAACTTTGTCACTTTGAAGATGAGTCGACCGATCTTTATTTCAGAGTGATTTGTTTTCTCAATTTCTTCAGCTAGAACAATTAGTATATGATCTGTCGCACCCTTCTTTTCAAATCTAACAATGTTTGCAAAGGTAGAGAGTTCTTAGTTAATGTCCACTATGTTGAAATCCATATCCACATCTCGAATATTGAGAGGTTCGCGTCTATAATTCCAATTCTTAATTCCAGAACGAACTTAATTCACGAATTTTTGCCACTTTTCCTCTGATCTTCCTGGTAATTAGAATCAATTTTTGTATGTGCTTATTTGGGAAAAGGTGTCTTCATTATGGGTAAGTGGTCCGAACGTGGCATTGATTATTGTGTCCTTTATCAATAGAGACGGAGCAGTAATACTATCTATGCACAATACGATTTTAGTGCAGCCCCTTTAAATCGAAGCCTTATCGTTTATTCAGAATTTATTTGCTAAAATATACTTAATCCTTTTGTCCTTTACTCTCAGACTCTAAGTCTTCTGGTTTTCTCCTTGTCATAAGTGATGAAGATCCAAATTGGATGCTGAGAGAATCAAAAAGGACAACAGTCGAAACAATTAAAAAGAAAAATCAGAAAATTTCTACCTCGAATTTTCCAGAATAGCTATTTTGTAGTCAACGCAAAAGTTAAAAACAAAACTCGAAAAATTTACTTGCAAAAGTCCCCCAACAATATCGCCATTTCTGTTTGTTCCGAGAAAACAAAAGATAGAAAGATTGTTACCAAACCAACGGCAGAAGCAACTACAAGAAAAACTACGGCCTTCACTTCAAGCCGTCTTCCTTCTTCCCACCTAAAGCACCAATGATCTTCCTTGTTCAGAAAGGTGAAGACGAACTATGTTATCGCATTAGACCAATCAAAGTGAAATTTTCATTTCCTTTATGAGGCTTATATCAAAGTTGCATTGAACGGACTTCTGAAAGTTGACATGGTTTTGGGACCTTTAATAGCAATAATTTAGAAAATGCCCTATCAATCAATTAATTAATTAATAGATCCGGACTAGTGCTTAAAATTCCTTCAAATGTTCATATGTAAATTCTTTTTTTTTTCATATTTTGATATTTAATCAAAAATTTTGTTCATCAATAATTTTCTATTGTATTCATAAATTTAGGCACTTGCCTATATATTACAGAGTTCAAATATGTCTGCTCAGTTACAGAGTGAGCTCCCCCCCAATGAAGAATTTTTTTAATTAAAGGCCTTATCACACGGTTTTAAATAAACAGTATGAAGTAATAGAAATAATTAATATGCTTGAAACTTCAAAACTCTGTTTAAACTTATAAGTGAAACCGAAAATGACAGAACACATAAATTTTATTGCAATAACAGCGTCTTTACATCAATTATTTATTTGAGACAATTTCAGGTTTCCAGCAGATATTCTCTGTAGGATTTTAAGACCAATTACTTTTTTTTTACAGCAATCGGTTATCAATCATTGATATGCAGTTTCGTCAACTAATTGTATCAGAATTCAGGAGGATTGGCTCGTTGAAAAACACTCAGCCGATCAATGAGCCATTTCCCAGTAAAAAAAATTAATAAATAATTCGACATTTTGTGCTTTTTATGACAGTTTTCAGGAATGATTTAATTTATTTTGTGCTTAAGATATAAAAAAAGATTTTTACCTTTTTGTTGTAAAAAAATGAAAAAACAACAAAAACCACTTTTTTTCTATTTATTATATTTTGTTTTAATCTATTTTTTTCTATTTTTTTATTAATCATTTATTGACACTGACTAAACCGGATATTTGAAGGGCAGAAATATCTTAAATGATACTCATTTTTATTTTTGTTCAGTTAAATTAAATTAAATTATTGTCCGATTTATTATTTAAAAAATTCTGCAGAAGAGAGCCTTTTTTTTATTGAAAATTATGTAGATGCCTTGAGATTCATGGAGATTTCTTTCAATTAGATTACCATCTTTGATCTGGATGGTTTCATTCTACATGTTAAACTTCTGAAAAGCTAGGGATACGAAAATTGTGTCATAAAAACGCATCGGTTTTCCAAACGAGAAGCACTTCAAACGAGTTGGGCGAACTTTTGCGATCCCCCAAATTTCCGAGGGGTCAAGAGTCCCTAAGGGTAGGACAGTTAAGGCTCATTCAAGTCAAGTGTTATCGCTTTCGTTTATTGAGCACTACTTCAAACTAAACTTCTATAGTGTACTACTAGGGATTCTAAGAATAGTGAATAAGAAGACTGTTTTGTTTAGTCAAACACCGACAGTTGATAACATCATTTTGCGAATCGTTGCACGGAGAATTGTTTTCTTACCTTTTGCAAGGTATTTTTAGCAAA
>JAPMOQ010013706.1:0-44871 GCA_026543055.1 Argiope trifasciata
AATATTTATTCCTAAATAATTTGTTTTTAAATTAAACAACTTAAAAAGTGGTTGACATTCTCAAGAATTTTTAGGAAAATATGCAATTCAGAAATGCCTACAATTACATAAAGAACAGAAAACAGTTTTTAATTTACATTTTAAAAAAAGAAAGAAGCTTGTTATAATAACTAAAATGGAATCATAGTTTCCTGTTTCGTCTATTTATATTCAAGAACAAAAAAATAATTTCATTTCAAACTGTATTTTATTTGATACTAACTGCCTTTGGAGACTAGCTGGTTCGCCATGAGTAATGCGTTCTAAAATTTTCAATTAAATCACATATTCATTAGCCAAAATTTAAGAAATAGCTAAAATTAAAAGATTCAGTTATTAGTAGTTAAAGAGTCGGTAACTTTATTCGGAAAAATTTTTTGAGTTTAATGCTCTAATGATTTATCGGTTATGCTTCCAAAATATTAAAAAAGTTTTTTTCAGTGATGTTGCCAAATTATTAAATATGTTTTTTAAAGAAAGCGAAAAAGGGGGAAAAATTATTGAATAATTGATTTAGATGTTGCAAACGATTATAGAAACCTTGGCTTTGCATTTATTTTTTTAGAAAATATCACATTTTATAATAGAAAAAATTATTGAATTAATGATACAGATTTTGCAAAAGATTATAGGAATATGCCATTAAGTCGCGATTTCAATGCATATGCTGTCTAAATTCAATCAGGTTAACCGTAAATAAAGATGATTTGTTGAATTAATTATTTAGATATTGCAAACGATTATAGAAACCTTTGCTTTGCATTTATATTTTTAGAAAATATCACATTTTATATTTATTTTATTTTATCCAGTCACGTACTAAAAGTTGCATTTCTTTAGATTTAATTTGCTATGATAGTTTTTTTTTATTTGAACTTCCGTCATTGTTTTCCTTTATTTTATCCAGTCACGTGCTCAAAAAAAACATGGTTAAAATATTTCTTTAAAAATTCGTTAAAAATAGAAACTTAAGTTATACATTAAAACACTGACACCATTAGAAAGCTAATTTTTTAATCTTTAAATTGATGTAAAAATCATGTTTGTGTGATAATATTTTCGGAAGTTAAAGGTTAAAAACGTCGAAATTTTGCTTAAATTTTAATTAATTCAAATTCTAATTAAAAATTCGAAAAAAGAGCTCCGAGGTGCACATTCCCGACCTCCAAGGTATACATGTACCAAATTTGGTAGCAGTAGGTCCAACGGTCTGACCTGTAGAGCGCCAACACACACAGACACACATTGAGACACATTATAAGTATAGATATAGATATAGATTTCTAATGTTTTATGTTTAAAAACTTACTTGACCAAAATGATCCAAAACTCTTTTCACGCATTCTTCATGATCTTCAAACTTGTTTATTTGAAATGGCACTAACAGTATATCTTCTGCCGCACAATTTGATATTTCTGCAAAAATTAGTAGAAAAAAAGGGTTCAAGGAAGGTTCAAAATAGTTCAAGTTTGACTACACTTAAAGAAATTGCTTTAAAAAATAAAAGAGATAGTTTTAGCAATTATTAATAAAAGTAAAGAATTAATCTTGAATTAAAAAAATAATAATATTTGACTTCGCACAATTTGAATCATTATTCAATTGTACACAGCCCTCACATTGGCTAAAAAAAGACAAATTAAAGGATTGTAATACTTTAAGTACAGTCTGGCAATGTGTTGTTATGCTTAAGTACAAACAGTGGTTATAGTGCACATTCCCGAGTGTCCGGTTCGGGACTCTCCGGCTTCAGTACTATCCGGACTAGTTTTAATTAAATGAGGAAGGCAAGGCATTGGAAGTGGGCATCTGCTACGAGCTAAAATACAGAAGCAGTCATCTATGAAGGACTTTTTCAAAACCTCAAAATTGTAAGTTTTGACTTTTATCTTAGGGTTACACTTTCATATCATTGTAATAATTTATCTGTGAAATTAAAATAAGTTTCTGCCAATTCAATAATTGTAGTGGAAGCTTAATAAGCCAGATAACTTTATCAAAACTGAATGGTCACTTTTACTTTGTGGTTATGCTATCTGGCTACAAGCCCTATGATTGCAAGTTCGGTCCTCGCTATTTCCAATAGCAACAATTGGTGACCCAGACGTGACCAATATAATCAGCCAATAAAAATGGACATGGCGAGTTAGATTCAATAGACAATATATCACCACTAAAAACAGCAACAAAAATACCACAGTCTTGTGGTCATGTTATCTGACTACGAGTCCGAAGATTGCAAGTTCGGTCCTCGCTATTTCCAATAGCAACACTTGGTGACCCGGACGTGACCAATATAATCAGCCAATAAAAATGGGAAAGGCGAATTAGATTCAACAGGCAATATATCACCACTAAAAACAGCAAAACAGCAACAAAAATACAGTTTGTCTTATGTCCGATTCACTGAAGGCGGAGTATTGTAGTGGTAACTTTATAAGCCAGATAACATCCTCAAAACTGAGTGATCCCTTTTAGTCTTGTGGTAATGTTATCTGACTACGAGTCCTAAGATTGCAAGTTCAGTCATCGCTATCTCCAATATCAACACTGGTGACCCGGACTTGACCAATATAATCAGCCAATAAAAATGGGAAAGGCGAATTAGATTCAACAATTCTCGCTTTCTCTAAGAGCAATAGGAAGGTTTAGTACTAAATAAGAAGTAAGAAAATTCGTACTACAACAATTAGCTTCGATGTAAAAAAAAAACTTTGTCATCTAATATTGGTGGAGGGGAAATGAGCTCATAGAACAACTTTCTTGCTATCCGGTCTACCGTTCACCATATTGGGTCGGATATTTGGGAGTGCACTATAAATAACAAGTGATCAAAGAATCTTGAATCCAAATTAAATTTAATCCAAAAATAATCTCTTTGATCAAGAATCAATTGCTAGGACGTTTAAAAGATCGTTAGAAATGTTGAGTACACAATATTAATTTTTTAACATAATATCTTAAACAACATTATTTGAAATTAATGAATATCAATTCAGTTTTTCAAATCCAATTGGCAACAACTGACTTTATTGAAGAGCTGGACATTGAAAAATAATTCTAAAAAAAAGTCTTTAACAATAACCAATCATCTATTGAATCTCTGAGGAATGTTAGATTCGAATTTGTTAATAAAACCAAAAATCCAATTATTCTTTAGGTTCGCTTATTGGCGGATACTACCTGAGTGAAGACATTTGCAGATAATTTGGTAATGAGCTGGCTGATTACTTCGTCGAAGTACTGATCATTAGAGAAGAAATGACTCAACTAAACCCCTGCATTACTGTCTCATCTCAGTTGGGTAGTGTTTCCTGGGCTGAATGGGCGTCGGAAGAGTATTCTCCTGGTAGGGTCACCCAAGGCGTGACCATAAATGCTCATTAAAAAATGCTCAACTAAATGCAATGCAGGCAAGAGGCAAAGTCAGACTTCAGCCTTTGGTGCTTCAAGGGCTTCGATCTCTTGAAGCTGCATTTTAATCTCTTTTATCATGACTCGTCGATTAGAAATCAATGTGCATACTGCATCGTCCGTCGCGCAGGTTCATGCGATTGGCCACAAAGTTTATCCCCTGTGTCCAAAATACTATGCGATAAAAGCTGTTCCTGCTCACATTTTGGCCTGCATCGGTTTCAAAAAAAGGCCAACTGTTCTCTGAGGCAATGCTACATTGTTTGAAGATTCATGGACTTGATTTGATGTTACTGTCGACCAGGAGAGATAAGCCGCAGAAGAAATGGATATCCCACCTTCCCAACAATTAAATTCGAATTTGCTGTTGTTTCTTATAGCACACTTGCCATTGGACAAGCTAGCTGTAGACAGTGATTTGAGCCAATAGAGTACGTCTCTTTATTTTTTCAGTGGTGCCATCTAGATTCAAGGCTACAACTTTGCCATTCACACGTCACAACCCTTTTTACGGGGTGGAATATCACTCATGCATTTTCATTCACTCAACCGCAGATCTTAATTTAAACCTGAATCAGAGAACCATCACCTCTAAACCAGTTCCTCCAGTAGTAGTATTCTCAACATGGAGGACTTTGTGACCACGACAGATTTATAAGCGCACCCAGTCACTACCACTTCGGCTGGCGAGGTCGACTCGTAACCTCAATGGACACGAGTCTATGGCCCTACCAACCACTGTCCACGAGTCCAACGCCCTACCAACCGGCCTACAAAGTCAAATTTAAAAGGTATATCGTTTCTCCTATTGCATTGCACTTTTGACAATGTATTTTTTTTTTTCAATAAAAAAACATACATAAAACTCGTTTTTGTGAAATTCTTTCAGTGTTCTCAGGGAATTTTCTTTCATCAAACTCATACATTCTAAACAATAAACATGAAACGATGACAGCCCTTTCAGCTGTTGAAATAACAGATGCCATACAAGATGAATACGGAGTCTGAAGAGTTATATTTGTTGAATTAACCTGGAGAGAGTGGTCTTCCCACATTTTTCTCAAAACACTTTATAATAAACTTGTCATGCCAGAAAACGCCATTGCACTGGCATACAATAATCAAGAAATGTTGACTTTTGACTTGAATTTAGTATTTTTACTGAATCTATCATGTCTTTGGTTAGTTATTTGATGATTAATTTATGGCATGTGGTTAATAGTATCCAAAAATCAAATCCATGCTTTAGACACATTTTTCTGAACCGATGGAATCAAAAATGTGACAATAAATTACTTTTGTAGTCACAAAAAATCACACCGATTCTATACATTTAAGTCACTACGTTTTTTTTTTTTTTTTTAATTATCGAGTTTACATATTTCCGAATGTACGGACCGACAGATAGTCATCCCATTATTGTATTTGACTCACCATTTCACAGGTATCTATAGTATGAATATTAAATCTAAGAACCAAATCTTATCTAATTAGCTTCCTTCGTTTTATAGTTATTGTATTAATTTATATTCGATCAGCCAAATAGATGGACTTCCTCTTAACAAATTTTATTCAAAATTTAATACAAATCTGCAAATTTAGTATAAAGACTGTCAACCAAATGTCAGCAGTCATGCCGCCTAAGTGTTTTTGATTTATATTTGCCAAGGGCAGACAGACGGACATTTTACGAAAATATGTTTCCCGAATTCAGAAAGGTTTAAATCGTGAAGAATTGCCAAAATCTCGCATTTTTTTGACGTTACTTTACCTCTTCTATAGTGCGTATACGAGAAAATAAATACTCATGAAAAATAATTGTTCTACGAAAAGACGCATTATCATGGCTCAAAACCACGAGTTTACACGTGGATTTATTTTCGCCGAATTTGCTTATGCTAATGGTGTAAAACGCTCAAACAGTTATCTTCATTCACTATTTTCCCAGCTGAAAGGAATTCCTAATACATGGAATCAAACAGCCAAAGATCATGTCCACATCATCATAATTTTTAGCTTCTTTGGTGCAATCATTACGATCTTATTTCACCCTTGATGTGCAATTTACTTGATTCTTCAGCAGTTTCTGTATAAAAACGAAGACTGTCGTTTTGAAAGTAATTAGTTATTATTGGGTTTACACTCTGCCAGTTATAAGACGGCAAGTAGTCAGCGCATGCGTAGAAAGATTTAAAAAATGCTGTTCGGTAGATAGCATGTAGCTGTGGCGATAGGATTTTTTCTTAATCCACATTCGTTTTGAGAATTTGGCGTGGGAAAAATTTATAATTTATTATAGATTAAATTCTACATTTTTTGCCCTTTTCTGATGCGAGATCGTATTCTTTTTTTAAATTTTAATTACCATTTTTTTTATAGTTTTGTAAATGTAGGTATGTTGACCTTTTTATTTATTTATTTTCCATGTTTCTTAGTGTAAATATCCATATTTTCAATACGATAAGCAAAGAAAAATAAAAATTCAGGCGCTTCGAAACTGCAATTTATAGCCTAGCATGGCGTGCCAGAAGCCAAAATTATGAAATTATGGCAAAACATAAATCCCTGTAAACCGGGCATAAGAAAGCATCTCTAATTCCACTTGGGCACGTTATTTTTTAAACAAATTCCAAACACTTGGAATAATACAAGAAGAGAGCGGAGTTTTGTAATGATATTTTAAAATCGCTTTGCAATTATAAAGGATCATTAAGAAACGCAAAGGACTGAAATTAAATTATAAAACAATCAGGCTTTAACGGCGACCAAAAAGTGCTAAGAAAATAATTTCGCAAATTACAAAAATATACTCAAGCATTGTCGCAAAATCCCAATCTATGTAGTTTGATGACTGAAATCGCCAAATTTGAGAAATTTTTTCTTGGCCCTTTTTGATCGCCTTTACAATCGACAAGCACCGGAATTTGTCGAAAAGTGTCTCATACTTTTGAATTGCGATCAACAAGAAACATTTCCCTGACCTTGTCGATATTTTGATAATTGAATTGGTTGATCTACCAAATGCAGGATTATCTAAGACCATTCCTCCATCATGTTTAACCTTTTTATATCAATCAAATATTATAGCTTTCGATAAATAGTTGCCTTTTAAAACTTCTTTCAATATTTCAAAAAACTTTTGTAGAAAAAAGTGAGATTTAATGCATGTTCTTTGACCAGTAACATTCGCCATTTTGAATAATCAGCAAAGTAAAGATTCTTATCTAATTAAAAACAAATTTATTTGCAAATGATAAAGTAAAATACGTTGATAAAATCAAAATCATATCGCTGACTCTCCGACCTGGTAAACGAAAGAAACAGCGGAATCAGACGTGGATTACCTTATTTTACCTTATTTTCATACTAAGGTAATAAAATCCTACCTTAAATCATTCTTCAAACACAAAAGGATGAAAGAGTGGCAAAAGGATTGGGAAGATGGAGAATACGGTGCGATCTACATTCAATATTCTCCCCAAAAATCTCCCTTCTACCAAGTAACTGGAAAAGGGAAGGCATTCTTTTCTTCACATCTCACGGGCCATTCCCCTCATATCTTCGGTGTTTCTATCTGATCCTTAATACATTCTTCCCTTGCGGAAATCTTGATGTCACGCCAATCCAGTACGCAACAGAATGCATGCTGACTTCTTCCTTTCACATGACCATGACAAGAACGAGTTTGGTTCAGCAGCGTTGCTTTTTCCCAAGGATCCAGGATTAAAATTCAAAGGATGATTCGTCATCTCGAAGAAGACCAAGATCTATCTATATACCATGAGCATTATTCCCAAGAGTACTCTACGTACATTCCACTCTACATACATATATTTATTTTCTGTTATTTTTGTGTTTGTACATAGCGTTTACTTATATTTGTATTTGTGTGTGTGTTATGCTTTATTTTCTTCTCTCTATTTATTTCTGTCCCCATTTCTAGATTTTTGTAAATATTTTTATTATTATTTTTCGGAATCTTGTAATCACAAACAAACTATAAGTCAGTTTCTGTAAATTAGCACAAGTTTTCAGTTTATGCTTAATAGTTAACTTCATAAGCCAAATCCATTTCCCGTTTACAAAAGCTCATTTCCTTCTGCTTTGCTTTATCCAATATTAAAATCCCTAACCATATTTCAATCAATAAATGTCAGAAGTCGAACAATAGTCACAGGGATGGTTAGAAAAGAAGCGTATTTTCATGTCTCTCCCACTTCAAGCTCATTACACTGTTTCAATAGCCAGAGGGACATAGTTGCAGGGGCATAAAGTGGTGTATTATTGATTCTCCAACCGTCAGATTCGCACGACCGCAGGTGTTATGTAACTCTCCGACAGTTCGAAGGCGCACAGATAAATAATACTGAATGACCAGACCTCTGCAACAGCAACTTAAAAGCGGGAACTGTGGTTGAGTCTTTAGGACCATAACCGGCTACGAAACAGCTTTTTCTGAAGGAAGTACGTCCCCTCCTCGATGGAAGGACCTATCTTAGCCTTCCATCAATTTATTTACCCTCCAGGGTGACGAGACTCAATCACCGTGCCGGAAGCATCTCATCCTCGTTTCGAAGTACCCTTCACAGGGAGGAGTCGAAAAATAAGTCATATCACTGACCTACGACTCGCCTCTAGTTTGGTTTAGTTATATTAACGCCCCGTTGTAAAGCAACACTAGGACAATTTTAGGACGAACCTCACAATTTTGTATCGGGGTCAGATGACGAAGACGACACCTGATCTGGCACCCCCCTCTCCACACCACAATACACCAGTGGGAGGACGTTTGGCCTGACAGATCTAACGTACAAGAGACCCCCTGACACGACGGTTATTCGGTGGAGTCGAGTCTCCAGTTCCGAAGCTGAACTCTTACCACCAGGCCTCCGCGGTCCTCCGACCCGCTTCTAAAGCAAACGGATTATCCACCCAAAGACTGAATGACCGAACCGCTTCTACAGGATGGTAGAAGCAGTTCGAAGTGGGGACTGTGGGTGATGCCTTCCTTTCACATGACCATGCCTACATCCGAACTATTGGGTTGGCAACTAAGTAATTGCGGATTTTTTTTTAAGAAAATCAAAGACAATTTTTTCCTGGAACTAAATAACTTTATTCTGTATAATATATAATCTTTATAATGTATTGCCCATTTTGATCAATGATCTTTTGCCATCTTTCAGGCAGCAGCAGCATCCCACGTTTATAAAACTTCTGGTTTTTATCAGCAAAAAAACTGAATCAGGTACGATTTGACATCATCATCATTATTGAAATTTTCACCATTCAAGGAGTTTTGTAAAGATTTAAACAAAAAGTAATCAGATGGTGCAAGGTCAGGACTATATAGCAGATGTGGCAAAACATCCCAACCAAGCTCCAATAATTTTTGCCGAGTGACCAAAGATGTGTGTAGCCTTGCATTGTCATGATTGAATACAACACCTTTTCGATTTGTCAATTCGGGCCGCTTTCTTCAACTGCATTGTTTAATTTCATTAGTTGTTCAATGTAGACATCAGAATTGATCGTTCGGTTGGGTGTTAAGAGTTCAAAGTAGACAATTCATTTGTAATCCCCCCAAACTGATAACAAAACCTTCTTTTAATGAATATCAGCTTTTGATATTGTTTGAGTTGGTTCCCCTGAACTGTTCCACGATCTTTTCCACTTGATATTGTTGTAAACAACCCACTTTTCATCGCCAGTTATCAGTGGTTTTAAAAATGGATCATTTTCATTACGTTTCTGTAGCAAATCGCAGCTGTTAATGCGTTGCGTTAAATGCGTTTCTTTCAGTTCATGAGGAAACCATGTATCGAGTTTTTGAACATAGCCAAGTTGTTTTAAGTGATTTTCAATGCATGTATGTGACACATGAAGCTTCTCTGAAATCTCACGTGTTGTACTATGACGATCCGAATCGATTATTGCTATGATTAGGGCTTCATCAACTTCAACTGGACGACCAGAGCATTTTCATCTTTGAGTGAAAAATCACCAGAACGAAATTTGGCAAACCAATTTTGACACTGCCGTTCTTTTAAGGCTTCGTTACCATAAACAGCACATAATTTTTTATGACCTTGCGATGCGTTTTTCCCTTTGCGGAAATAAAAAAGCAAAATATGACGAAAATGTTCCTTTTGATTTTCCATTTTTCAACGAACGCCAAACGAAAACTACCCAACCGATCAAAAAACTTGTTTTACTGATTGACAGCTGAACTACCAACTATCAAATAACAAAATATGTTTTACATTTGTACTACGTCTGCAAACCTAAAAATTCAAATGAAGCCATCTATGAGTAAAATCCGCAATTACTTAGCTGCCAACCCAATATAACGAGTTTGGTTCAGCAGCGTTACCTCTTCCCAAGGATCCAGGAAGAAAATTCGAAGGATGATTCATCATCTCGAAGAAAACCAAGATCTATCTATATTCCATGAGCATTATACCCAAGAGTAACTGGTGGGGACTGTGACAACACTGGTGAGGACTGTGGTCGAGTCCTAAAGGCCACCATCGGCCATGGTATAATCCTCCCCGTAGGGAGTACGTCCTGTCATTGATGGGGGTCCCCCACCTATTTTTGTGCCAAAACCGGGTTGGCGAGATTCAAAAACCATTCGGGATGCCTTTTATCCTCATTTGAGGCACCCAGGGTGGATTCAAAAAGTAAAGAAACTTTTGAAATTTCTCTGCCCAGGGTTTGGTAGCCCTGGATTAGTGTATTCGGCAACACATCTACTCAAAAATAGCGCAGCTCCATTGCCAATCAAAGAAAGGAGAAAATAAGGGCAGTAATTTGTTTGTTTTTTTTGTTTGCAGAAGGTTTTAAACATGCGGAAGTTATTCGTCAAATGAAAGCGCAGTATGGTGACAGCTGTTTAATGGGAAGAATGATCTTAGAATGGATAGAGCACTTTAAACAGGGAAGAAGTTCTTTATGTGTCACTCCGTTTGATAGGGCTTGCCATTGACCTCAACCACTGATGAAAATTTATAAGTTGTTGGGTTAATGGTAATGGAAAATTAACGAATCAAAGTTGACAAAATCACCATACTTTACATATCAGTCACGTTTCTATGTATTTCGCCTTACAAGTACGCATAAACTCTCAGCTATATCGGATAGTCGAAAAAATAAAAGAGTGCGGATATAAATGCTGGAACACCCACCATACACTCCAGATCTGGCTCCAGGCGATTTTCATACGTTCTATTGAAGAAAGTTCTAGAGGCCTTATCACAAGGAGAAATATCTCCAGCACTTTTCATCAGAAAACGGCAAAGAAAGTAAAGTTCCTTCAAAGTTTCACATGATTGGTTGAATGTCGTTTGCAGACAATATCCTTCACTATCGTCGGCATTTTCAAGCAGATTAAAAAAGTTGACGAAGACGAAAAGCTTGCTTGACAGGTTCTTGAGAGTAGAAACAAAAAATTGCGGACGAAAATTGCAGACGATATTTTGTCGTGTGATAAGCCTTACGGGGGAAAAGATTTGCAACTGATGAAGAAATCATTGATGTGGTGAATAATTGGTTACAGATACAACCGAAAAAAAAATTTTCAAGGAATTTAAAAAATACTTGTTAAACATTGGGAAAAGTGCATTGAAGCGTAGGAGGATTAAGTAGAAAAATAATATGTGTTTGAGTTATCTATCATTTGAATAAATACGCTTTTTAAATTAACCTTTCAAAAATTCTTTAACTTTTTTAATCAACCTTTTAAATTCCTGACTTTTGCCAAATTTTCTGAGAAATAGTAAAAACGTTGATAAAATTGGCAGATGATATTTATTTTAATTTTAAATTAAACATTCCGGGCAATTTTTTGATCACAGTAGCATACTTTCTCATTTTATTTCCTTCTATCCTAGATGGATGTAACATATATCTACAGAAAAATTATTTCCGCAAGTTTTATACACTTAAGCAAACTGTGTCATCGTTTCAAAAAAAGAAAGAAAAAAAAAACTTTTTAATAAATATATTCGAGAAACTTCATATTTTCTATTTATCATTTTAGATTTCCAATTCTTATGGTAATTGTATGTATTATTTTATTTAATATTCATAGGTTTCCATGAATTTTAACGATTTTTCTGGTTTGTTTATTATGTGATTCATTGTTATTAGTCTTATTTTGTTTGTGCATAATCTTTTATCTGTATGTATGTGGTGACATCTTAATAAGCCAGTAACTAAGACTAAACATTGTGGCCATTTTTGTATAGTGGATGAGTTACTGGCCTTCAAATCCGAACATTTCAGGTTCGATCCTTGGCGGAATTCAACCTACGTATTGGCACAATTCCGCCAACACATACTCCAAATGTATTTTGCTATGCGGCATTACAAAGGCGTATATATATATATATACACAAAGATTCATCTACCGTCCTGCTGTAACATGCTGATCAGCAACCGCCGTATAATAATCCTTTAAGGAACTTTAGAAAGGAAGCTTGTTAGCTGCGCATGAGCAAAGCTACCTATGTTTGGGAGGAGGATGATATTAGTAATTTATATGCAAGTGTTGTGTGTAGTGTTGTTCGTGTTGCGTCTTCAATGTTAAATATATGAAAATAAATTATTTTCAACGATGATTGCCTATAAACTGTGCTCAGTATATGTGGAAACTTTACTATATTTTTTATGAATCTTCATGCCTTTGATTTTTCTGCGTTTGAAAACCACTGTCTGTTTGACAATAATACAAATAACTAAAAAAATTTTTGAGTTAGACGTATGAAATTTTGTATTTAGACTTAAAATCAAATTCATTGATTTCTAACAAATTTTAAGCAACAACTGTTCAGAGGAAGTCTTCTGTATTGCTGTTCGAATGTAAGTTCACGCGATAACTACAAAATGAAGGGAGCTAGATAGATAAAGTTCGGTAACCAAATTTATCATTTATAATTTAGACACCTGTTAAATTTTTAATCGATAGAATAAAAGATTTATCTTCTTTCGATCAGTATTTTGAGAAACATGCAAGAACGATAAAAATGCAAAGCCTTAATCACATTTATGTGACTTGGCTTTGAGATTTTGCGTTTGTAAATGTAATTATTAGTCACATTTTTGTTTTAATCTGTTTTGAAAAACGCGTCTAAAACACAAATTCAGTTTGCGTATACTATGAATGTCATGCTAGGGATTAATCGTCAAGTAATGCACTATAGATTAAATGAAAATACCTTCAACCCAAAGCTTAGTATTTCGCAACTATTGCACGCCAATGGTATACAAAGTGTTCTCTAGTATAATAACTTTATTAGTTACTAGCCGTCTTTGGAGACCAGCTGGTTCACCATGGATAATACGTTCTAAAATTTTCGATAGAATACTTACTACCTTGCTATCTTTATAACTTATTAGTCAAATATATTTAAACTTCAAACTTCGATAATCGTGGACTCCTGTTATTATAAAAGCCTTACGATTATTTGTTCATTGTACTATATCTCTCTCTGATTTGCAAAAAGTTGTTTTGGAGTGATGTGCAAAATATCACATCTTATATTTATTACATAACATTATGCTAAAATTTCAACACGTGCTGAACATCACACCTTCTTTGGTTTAATTTGAAATAAAAGTTAATTTAATCATTCCATTTGAGTTTTTGTCAAAATGATGGCAAAAGCACTGGCACTCTCTTAATGTTCTCCTACAACTTAAATTCTTCTTTCATTTTGTGAGAAATGAATTGTTGGAAAATATAGTTACAGTATTGTTTTTTAATTCACTAAAAAGAAAAAAATTTATTGGCAAAAACACTATTAATGAAGAAAATTAATTTTTAAGATTATCTGAAAAACAGTTTTGTGCTGCAATATTTTCGGAAATTATTGCAGAAAAATTTCAAATATTACTTAATTTTAAATGATTAAAATTTCAAAAAAAAAAAAAAAACTCTGTCAAAATATACTTTTTTGTCCTCCAAAGTAAATATAATATACCAAGTGCGGTAGCTCTAGATCATATAGTCTGGTGTGCAGTGCCTAGCAAACACACGCGCGCGCATTCATTCATGTAATGCAACACATATTCATTTGATTATCAATCTTGGAGTAATTTCTTTTTTGATTGGCCTGAAATTGATATCTTCTTTAAGATGCTGGACGGAAAGATTTAAAAGGACACATTTTCATAATAATGATCCTTTATTTTTATAAATCAGTCAGTTTCAATGATTGATTTAAAAATTGATTGGTGTAGCAACTTTTATTTAAAATATTAATAAAAATATTTTGTAAAATATGACTCACAGAGCAAAGTATGAAGAAATATAAAACTCGTTATTCATCAATGCATTGTTTAACTCAAGCCACATAAAATGTAATTATTTACTTCATTTAGACCATTTTAACAGTACTGAACAATATGCATGCCTATTACTAATGATTTACAAATTAGCCACCGGGCTGAAATTTGAATGCGTATTCTATATACTTTTAATCATATTTATGGTATGTAAAGATGATTTATTAAATTAATGATATAGATATTGCAAACAATCGTAGAATCCCTTGACTTGCATTTATTTTTTTAGAAAATATCGCATTTAATATTTATTTTATTTCATCCAATCACGTGCTGAAAGTTACATTTCTTTAGATTTAATTTGCAATAATAATTGATTTTATAAAAACGATTTAAAATTTCGTAATATGATAGCAACACGCTAATAAAATCTAATTTTTCTCCCCTTGACCTGCTCGTACAGATTACATTTTATTGATTTGTCCGAAATATATTGTTGAAAAATATGGTTAAAATATTTCTTTAAAAATTCGTTAAAAATAGAAGCCTTAAGTTATATGTTAAAAAATTAGAAATACCATTAGATAGCTAATTTTTTTTATCTTCAACTTGGCGTAAAAATCATGTTTGAGCAATAACATATTCGGAAGTTACAGCTGAAAAACTTCGAAAGTTCTCATAATTTTTAATTAATTTAAATTCTAATTAAAAATTCGAAAAAAGGACTCCTAGGTGCACAATCCCGATTTCCAAGGTATACATGTACCAAATTTGGTAACTGTAGGTCAAACGGTCTGACCTGTAGAGCGACAACACACACATTGAGCTGTATTATAAGTATAGATAATAATCATTTGAATAACAACAGAATTAAATTCCGTTGATTCAGGTGGCAAGCATGAATTTCTAAGTCTTATTTTTTTTTTCAACAAGCCATTGATTGTCATACTATATAAAAAACATTTTACGTTTGACTCTTAAATAATCAGGAGAGATATTGTCACTCTGATACAGTATGAATTAATCTTTTAAAATGATTTAAAAATGAAAGTAAGCAATCGATATTGTGAGTCATTTACATATTTCTGATGAATCACGATTACATATAAAATGAAAGTCACACATATTCGCTTAGTCATTTTTGAAAAGATGTATTTTCTGTTTGATATTCATTCTAATCTATCTTAATGTCCAATAATTTCCATTTTATCTGTCATTTTCTTCCATACTAATCTTCATTTCCTTTCCTTTAGTTCAGCTGAAGTCAACATATGAACAAACGATTCTAAAATACTTGATAAATTAAACTCAATTTAACGTGACAGAATGACGGTGAAAAGAAAATGTTTTCATGGGGGAAAGGGGAGGAAACGACTTATTCAGAAGTAAATCGAATGTATTCTAGAACAATAGATTCGAATTCCAACAATCAATAAAACAAATAAATGACTATTTTTCAGGTCAAATTCTGTTACGACAAATTTTATATTATCTTCAATAATAAAAAAAATTATTCGGAGTTTCTATAGTGCTTATTTTAAATAAGAAGCAAAATATTACAAAGAATTATAATTTTTAAGGTGGTATTATAATCACAGGTTTTGAAAAAGGTGTAGAAGTTTCCAAAACAAAAATAATCGCAATTATATGCATTCAGTTAAAAAAAATTATTAAATGAAAAACGTGAGTCAAAAGAAAAGCAAACGACTTTTTTTAATTTTAAGAATTAAGTTTACTTTCATTAACATTTTTTTAATTATATATAAATGAATGATGATTTTTAAAAGAATAGCAAACGACTTTTTTAAATTTTAAGAATCAATTTTACTTTCATTAACATTTTTAATAATGTATGAATGTACAATGAATTTTAAAAGAATTGCAAATGTCTTTTTTTAAATTTTAAGGATTAAGTTTACTATCATTAACATTTTTAATAAGGTATAAAAGAACAATGAACTTCAAAAGAATAACAAAAGACTTTTTTTAAATTTTAAGAATTAAGTTTACTTCTATTAATCTTTTTTTAATAATGTATAGATTAATTGGATTCAAGCTACTCATTACGTTAAGAAACAAAACAAAAAATATCCTTTCTAAAGAAAGAAATCAATGCTATCTGCTACAAATAATCCTAATGAAATAAAAATGTAGAGCTAAATCTAAGAATATATATATTTTTTTTCTTTTCGATCAAAAAAAATTCATTCGTATTTATGAGGTGATTATGATAAAGAAATATATCATCAAATAAAATGCGGACATCAGTTTTATATGCAACAATAGAATGCTGAAATTTGTTAGCAAAATTAATTTTGATAAAGCTCATAAGCTTAGTAAAAATAAAAAATAATAATTAAATAAATTATTATCAAAAGCTCAATTTCTTATAACAAAATGCTTACCTTTACAGCGTTTACCGACAGCTGTTAATCTTTCAACATTTACGCCTGACAGAGCTAATTTTGCCCCTAATTTTACCAGCACATAAGCTAAGTGCTCCCCAATACCACTTGAAGCTCCTGTTATCCAAACAACTTTATTGCGGAAATCTACAAATAAAATATATAATTTAATATCATTTCAATATAAACTAAAAGCCTTGGTTGTGTAAATATGTTCATATCTCTATTTAATAATAGGATAGAATTTAACCAATTTTTGCATATTATTTGAAGCATGAGAAAAATACAGTCTTTTAAAGCATAAGGAAATAATAAAATACTAAAGTAATAAGAAAATAATTTTAAAAAACTATTCTTTGACTATTTCATCATTAATTTAAAAATTTATCTTTTACTTCAATACGGTTTTTGAAATGCTTTACTGATAATAAAGTATGTACGCTTAAAATTAAGCTTAAATTAGCAGCTCAAATAAAAATAGCATTTTTTCAGTATTTAAGGGCAAAATTTTCATTTCAATGTAACAAATATTAATAGCATGTTGAAAAAATTAGCTGTCGGGTTTTTTTTTAATCGTCTGGTACAATTTATATCCTAATTAAAAGCAAACGATAAAAGGATTTTATATATGTGATTTTATGCGAAATGGAAGTAGTTTTTAAATTAAAAATAATACACAGTGATTAAAGAAATTGACCACCGTATATTAACTACTATGACCATTATGTATACTATACTATAATTGACCACTATATACTATTTTTACTAGATAGATCCGACTTTCAATATAAATAACACTTTACCAAGAAGTGCAAACATGTTTTTCTTTTTACACAAAAAGCAAGTAAGTAGTAATTTATAAAAAGTGTTTAAAAAAATTATTTATTTGATAGTTAATAAAACCTTTTAATCGATTGATGTGTAGAGTTTCTCAGCTTAGTGGTCCAAGACAATTATCCAGGCAAAAATCAGTCGTTATATAAACTGCTAAAAAATACTTTGCAGCAAAAAAAAAAAAAAAAAAAAAAAAAATCATTTTGAACGAATTTTAATAAACATTTTCTGCGTTTATAGTTATTAAGACTTTTAAAAATAAATTCTTAGTTATTATTACGATTCTTTTCATTATTCTTACTTGCATAACCCATGTAAATTAATGCGTCAGATAATGCATTATTTGAACAAAGAAAACTATAAGAGAACTTACTTCTTGGATGATTTAATGAATGATAAAATAAAAGTGTTAAATCAGCGTCGGCGTACAGCATAAATAAAACGAAGCCTACTATGAGAGAAAGACAAATGAAAATACACAAAAATGTAATTAAATCCATGATTGTTCTACACCTGCCAATTTCGAAGATCCGAATGTTTTTGCTGTATTCGATAAGTAGAATCAGATACCTATTATCTTCCCTAAATAATCGGTTTGGCACGAAGTAATTGTTTGGCGCCAGCAACTACATCGCCAATTTCATTTTTAAGAGCAATCGCCGAAACTGAAACTTAAAAAGAGCAAAGAATGTCGTATCAATGCTTAATGTTAAATTAATAATTATTCGTTCAGTAAATATAATTTTTATTTACATTATTTATTTATGATGAATGCAAAATTTTTAATTTTTGTGATAATATTCTGAGTGAAACATGAATTACTTTTAATTTGTTAATCGTCATTTGTTTGCATAAGGCTTAACTTCTTGCATGTTGAAAAAAAAAACGTTAAAAAGGCATTATAGGGTAAGCATTTGGATTTAGAACATAGTTATTTTGAAATTATTTATTTCTTGAGCAGTTGGTGCCCGGTAGAAGATAGTTTTGAGCAATATTTTTGGAACTTATTGTGAAAAAATGTCAAGATTTCCTTTAATTTCAAGATTTAAAGATATATAATTTCGTTGTAGCTGTCGGTCGAGCGGTCTAGTCTACAGTACTTTAACATAACCATTCATCTTTATTATTATTATAGTCGCCTTTGGCAACCGTCTGGTCTACTGGGAATACTGGTTTTACTTAGTTAAACCATTTAAATGTATTTTCATGTCTATAATTCTACAACATTGTCAGGTATTACTTTACATACTAGGTTCATTGAGTACATGAGGTGATGTCCTGACGTGGGGGTAGCGCGTTCAGGGTTTATATCATCAGAAGCTATTGCATCCCTTTCCGCTGTAACGCGAACACGACCTCATGATCTCATTGTGTAAATGAGCCAATGGGAACCAAACTTATGACGGAATATCTGGTGGTGATTCTAATGTCACTTGGTCATACCAAGCACGAATGAGCGGAGCTCTTTCGAATTAAGGCAGAGGTGTGCGCCTTTCGTTGTTAACGAGCACCGTTAAGGTGAGTAAGTACGACTTTGCTCAAACACATTCGACACGACCCTTTTTAGTGGGTGGTCGAACTCATTCTTACACTCATTCATCCACCCGCAAGTCAGAATTTAGATCCAAATCAGAGACCAACTCATCCCTGATTCAGTACCCCCAGAGGTATCGTTTTGTTATGGGAACTTGGAGGACTTTGCAGTCGCGGCATATTTAACGTGCCCCAACTGCCATTAGCCAACACGGCGGTCTTTGGCCGAGACGGGGACAGAACCCACGACCTTTCGGTTACAAGACTAACGCTCTACCAACCAGGCTACCGCGGCCTTGGAATATCTTCCCTAATAATATAAATTTCTGGTTATGATTCCTAAATTTATTATTAAATTTGTCTTATCATGATATATATATATATATATATAGGATTTCCACTCAAATAGGTGGGGGGGATTCCTTGTATTATCTCTGCATCTTTCCTTACATAAATGCAATATAAGAGGAAGGGCGCAAACAGCACTTATATGATAGTTATTGTGGTAAGTGGTCCTGGCTCGGAATAGATTCCGAGACCTTTGGGTCGGAAGCCTCGTAACATAGCCACTAGACAAAAGCAATTGCTCATTCCCTGTACATATTATTTGGCTTATGAACTTGCCATTACATTACTCTCCCTAAAGTGAGTCGGGGGTGAGACGCACGACTTTATCACACCAAGTGTTTTTGGCGGGAGACGAACTTTTTTTTATCGCGCCAAGCGTTATGGTGGGCAGCGAACGTTTTTACCTCGCCAAGTGTTATAGCGGGGACGAACATTTGTTACGGCGACTTTAGCTACCGGTAGAGAGCGGCATGAATGTTGCATTTGCAAATTGAAGGCTCACTGTCCGATGTCACCAAAGCGATAAGTTGTGCTGGCTCGTAATAGATCGCGGGACCTTTTGGTCGGAAGCCTCGTAATATAGCCACTAGACAAAAGCAATTACTCATGCCCGGTAGAAGTTATCTTGCTTTTGAACTTATCACTACACCATAATAAAAAAGCAATATTCCATAGTTATAATGAGTGGAAAAAACTAAAAAAACTCAGTCATCACTCATAATAATTAATAAAAAATTAATTAAAAAAATAAATAATTTAACAGAGCTCGAAATAATTGTAAATAATGTAAATGTTTCACATTCACATATAGAAATGAAAGCAGTTTCTTTTTACTTACTACTAAGAATTTAGAAAGTGTCGCACCAGAACTGTAAAGTATCCCCAGAAGGAATGATTTATCTCTGCCTTAAGCGAACATTTGGCAACCCTTGACACCAGGAAAAGAGTATTTCCGGAGCTTTGCTTCAGTCTGTGGGCTGTTCCCTTGCTTGCATGTGAGGAACTCATGTTTACTTAAAGAATGTAGTTTTATAGAATTAGTTAATTAAAATTTCTTTTAAATTATTTCTTAACTAATTCCATTAAAAAATATAAAATTTACTTATTTAGGAGGGAGGGAAGATATTGAGTGCTTCTCATATTTTCTAAGTCACAAAAAACTGAGGAGTCAGATGAAACAAAACTCAAAATAACTTTTCGCTATCGTGATACAAACAATTTAATGATTACTTAACAAAAACATTATAAAGCAAACTTATTTTTATCAATCATTTTATTGTTTTGCCATATCATTTTTACAAATTCTTCAATCGTCACTCTTACTTTTACTTTATCGTGTAGGTAGTAT
Source organism: Argiope trifasciata (assembly GCA_026543055.1). Lineage (NCBI taxonomy): Eukaryota > Metazoa > Arthropoda > Arachnida > Araneae > Araneidae > Argiope > Argiope trifasciata. The sequence continues at coordinate 20,210 of JAPMOQ010013706.1, forward strand.
AAAAACAGTATAGAACTCATTAAAAAATAGGAACACGCAATTGTGTTGAATCTCTACATTTTATAAATTCTTGAGTTCGAAAAACACATTTTTGGAAAATATCCCTTTGTCTGTCCGCGAAAAAGATCAATCAATGAGCTAATTAATCAATCGTAACAAATATCAATCAATGTCTAGCTTTGAGCTAGACGACTGAAACTCTCTTGTGGCAGAAATTTATAAATTTTAACAAATTTATAGATTTTTGCCAAATTTTGAACAAAATTCATAGAGAGGAAATTCATCTATCCGGCTGCTCAAATACAATTCCGTTTGTTTATCCGTGACAAGATTAATCAAAAACGCTTAGAGCGAGATGATTAAAATTCGGTATATAGTCTTTATACCAAATTTTCAGATTTCTGCCCAATTTTGAGTAAAATTTATAGAGAGGAAATTCATCTGTCTGGTTGCTCAAATATAAGTTAACAAAAAAATTACAAAACGGAAAAAGCGAGATAGATAAAATTCAATACATAGATTTAACATCTACTTTGTTGACACCTATCAATTTTTGAGCCAGATCCAATAAGAGATTGAGCGTCTGTCGATCTTACTTTCAAAAACAAGTAAAAGCGATAATTATTTAAAAAAAAAAAAAAAAAAAAAACATGGACTTAAATGTATCAAATTTTGTCTGCAATTTGCATTCACATTTTGTTTCAATCGCTAGAGAAATGTGTGTCTAAGACAAAAATTTGATTTTCAAATAATATTAATGCATGCCAGAGATTAATTGTCGAAAACTCATCAAGGTTGGCTCAAAAGTTTCAGTAAAATGCTGAAATTTTCACTCAAAGCGCAATCATTGTATGCCAGCGCTATGTAGAATGTTCTCTGGCAAGGCAAGTTTATTAGAATATGCGAGAGAGGTTTGGAGAGTTCATTCCCGCTGAGAGTTCATTTGTTTTACAACAAATTAATCTGCAACACTGCCATGCCTTTGTTGAATTATTAAATTAAGCTTTTTCAGCCTTTCTAAAGCTTCATAATAGCTCGCACAGGCTAATTTTGGATAATGAAGCTAATCTTTTGAAATAGAAATGCTTAAAAAATCTACATAAAAGTTTATATCTTACATTGCCAACGTCCTGGCATAGGGATAGCGTGTCTTCGACGTGATCTGGGCGTCCCAGGTTCGAGGCCCGGTTCGGTATATTTCTATCTGTAAGATGAGTGAATGTGCCCACCTGTAAAAAGAGGTTGTGGAAGCGAATGAGTGGCGCGAGAGTGGTAAAATCATATTATTGGCACTAGAAGGTGCTACTAAAGCAAGAAACGCTCCCTATCGGCTTAAATCGATGTCTTCGTAACAGCGGACTTGTCCATTGGCAAGTGTCATAAAAAGCAACAGCATTCTTTTCCTATAGTGAGAAACAATTCCTTTGAAACGAATACAGAGATAGTAGATTTGCTGAATGAGAGCAGTCGGCAACAATTTTATTTCAACATATCCCTCTTATACCCACGTTAGTCGTTGTGTGTAGCAGACTGCTGAATATGGCAATTACATGGTTAATCTACACCAAAGAAGATATTAGAACAATGATTCGGATTTTTTTTTTCAGAAATTAATCTTCTAATGCAAGCGCAGGGTGATGACAGCTGTTTATCCCGACGCAAAATGTAAGAATGGATAGAGCGCTTCAAACAGGAACGAGCTTCTTTATGTGACGACGACTGATCGAGCACGGCGTAGACTACAACAACAATGAAAAGGTTGGGATTCTAAGTGCTGGTACACCTGTAGTAGAGACCAGACATGGCTCCAAGCGATTGTTATATGTTTGGACCTTTGAAGAAAGCTCTATGAGGAAGAAGATTTGCAATCGTTAAAGAAGTCATTGATGTGGTGCAAAATTAGCTATAGATATTACCGAAAAACTTTTTATCCGATGGAATAAAAAAAACTCGTGAAACGTTGGGAAAAGTGCATTGAAGTCCAGGGTAGTTATGGGGAAAAATCATGAATACTTCAGTTTTCTGTCATTAGAATAATTGCACTTTCTCTCGTCATTGTCCGTCAACTTTTTGACTCACCCTCGTATATTCTTTAGGTTATGAAAAGTTTTTAAACCACGTTTGCAAAACACTGATGTTTCCTACCTAGTGAAAAGAGCTAAACTTAACAAAAATTCAGAAGATTCTACAACATCCAGAAAATTGTCCCGTCTAGCCGGACTATCTTTAAATATCCTATGCAATGCTCTTAGAGTAACATTTATTTTCCATCCAGTCTCTTTACGTGCTTACTGAAACGCTCCATGGATAATGTACAGTTCATAAGAACTCAGATCTAAAATTTTATAGCCATTTTTGAACAGCAATTTTTTTTAACTTTAAATTACATTTGTTCCATCAATCCTAAACTTGATAAAATTTCTTTAAAATTCTTAAACGGTTCTTGAGCAATGATGTCTTAAAAATACTAAATGCCAATATTTTGGGGAGATTCTATTGATTGATTCCCACCAATATATTAAAGGACGAATGTGAGGCAACAAGGTTTAATGCCCATAAAAATTTAGCTTTAAATGACTGTTCTAGAAATAAAACTTATGAAAACGGCTTATTTTCGGGAATCAAATTGGACGTTTAATATCCTCTTCTACTTTCTATTTAGATACAAAATTTAACATCAATTATGACTTTTTTTCAATGCCACATTGTTTTGTATAATTTTCCATTTTTGTCAAGACTGCGAAATATATGTTTCCTCATATTACTTACGCTCATCTTCTTACAAAGCGTGCAGCATGCAGCAAACGAATTGTGTGAAACTTCTTTAACCCATTCAACAAAGTCTAGATTAACATTTTTATTCGTCCAGTCCATATTAAAGATTTTGAAAAGCTCATTTATTTTTCAAAAATACTAATCCCAGTCTGAATACACTCACAGCTTCTAAATAATAAACTATTTAATGTTCTCGTGTTTGAGAGGCTTAATACTACAGAGAAGCTACAGCAAACTGGATGTTGCGGTTGCCACCAGAGAAATTTATTCTATTCTTTGAAGCAACTACAGCAGTTCCTCAAATCGCAATTGACCTGATTTATGTAGGAAAAAGTGAGAGAGAAGCATGAAGAAAAATGGTGAATTTCTGCGATAACAGAATCGCGAAGGGCTGTGTTTCGTTTTTGAAGTTATGGCTAAAATATTTTAAAGAGATTGGCATTTTTTTTAGATGGAAAAAAGAAGAAATAAAAAACTTCGATGTATACTTTCCCGATTTGAATGGAATTTTTCGAATTCCCCTTCATTTTTCTGTTTTTAAGATGATTGGTAAATTACTTTCTAGGTTCTCCCATGCAGTAGCAATCCTATATTATATATATATATATATATAATAAATATCTGGATAATGTAGTCTTCCCTGGTGCCAGGATTGTTAGTTATCTTTGATTTAAGATAAACCGTGTGTGTGTGTGTGTAATTAAATATTCATGGTTCTTCCAAATTATCTGACATTAAAGCCTTATTACTTTAATTGTCTTAAATGCTGTTTATTATATACAAGATAGAACAACAATTCTAACAAAGGATTTTATTTTCTAGCTTGAAATTCCAATTTTTTTTTTTTTTTTTTTAGATATCTTAAATCCCACGTTTTTTCTTTTTTTTAAGTAGATACTGCAACTGTCGACCAATGAAAGTAAATTGCATTATAAGTGATTAGCAAATTTCTCTGAAACCATGATGAATTGATGAATGTATGAAGCATAACAAGGAAAATATGTACATATTAAACATTTCTGAACTAAATTATTTTACAATTTCGAAGTAAATGTTTGCCTCTAAATTCGTGATTTGTCCATCTAAATTTAAAGATAAGCATATATTTGCATATTTTGAAGCTAGAAATGTGTATCTTTGTTAGTGCATAAATAAATGTAAGTTAAATTTCATTATTTGACACTTTTGCACCATGGGGGAACACCTAAAACATGCATTTTTTTAATTAGTTTATTTATTACTATTAACCTTTGCAGAAACCAAAGTGCTTTCATACAATTGAACATCTTTAATGTAATTTTGTAACTGGAAGTATGTATCTAGGTTCAGTATTTATAATGATAAAAAGACTATTTTAGCTAGTTAACTTTTGGCGGACATCCTGTATAAGCATATATAATAGAACCGAGGCAAATATTAGTGATTTTGGTTCTAACAAGAAATATTTCATTCCATAATTAGAAATATTTGCTGGAGAGATCGTCCTTTTGTTTGTTTTTTATAATTGAAGAGCGTCTGCTTAGTTCCAGATGGTAATTTTGATAAAAAATCTACATTTTTCCACAAAATCTGAAAGAGTTAAGAATAAAAATTCTTGCTTTAGTACAATTATTGCACTAATTTGTATACATTTTATTTATTAAATTGTATGTATGAACATTTAGTTTTAGTGTTGATTGAGATAATAATGATTCTTCTTTTACAATTTAGTTTTTAAAAAATTGCAATAAATATACTACTTGTAACAATTTTACATCAATTTGCAAAGATATAAGAAAAATAAATAAAATAGTTTAGTAAGATACAGAGAAATAATTTTTTTAAATAAATTCTAAAGTCTCAAAAAATTTCTAAACATTCCAAATAATATAACTTTAAAATAATGAATATCAATTTCTATTTAACTTTCTATTTAATTTTTTAAAAATAGAACAGAAGTACTTTTGTAAAGCAAGAAGCATAATTATTCTTAGTCTAGTTCTACAGTCAATTTTCTTTATTTAAATAGCTTCCAAATTATTTCAATTAATAAATATTAATACACAATTAAATAAAAAGACAGCCTCTAAAAAGGTAGTCATAATTAAAATATGCCAAAATTCTACTAGTTTTACTTTTTAAAAAGAAATTGAAAAAAATATGAGCTTAAAGTGCAAATAATTATTTACAAAACTATACACAGAAAAAATAGAAACAAACCTTTAAAATTTCTGAAAAAATTTATTTTACTGCGAGCATACCCTAATTACTCACAGTGACATGAGACATTTATTATACCGTTTACTATACCGAAATTTATAATACATTTTATTAAACCGTTTGCACTCATTGATAGTTGACTTGCTGGGGCAGTGACTGATGAATTTTTTTATTCCATACAAAATTTAATTTCAAAGATTGTTTGTATTCAGAAGAATATTTTATTAAATGTTGCTCCTCTGAAGAAGATTGTCTGGATTTTGCAAAAAAGAATAAGAATTTATAAGAATACCATTTAAACTAAATATTAATAAATTTGATTTTCTCAATAATAAAACAAAAATTCTATTAACCTTTAAATTAAAATTTTAAAAAATAACACAGTTCATAAAAAGTAATTTATTGCGAATAAATCCATACAAAAATAACATTTAAAATGTAATAAGAGATTAGCAAGAAGTTTACAAAAAGATCAGGAACAGCATTACAATAATTTCATATTAATATATAGTTATAAATTTAAAAAATCATATACTACTATTTAATATGTTGTGCAACAATAATTTTATGCACAAATAAGTATATTAATTTAGTTTAAAAAAATCTGAAGCTGAATGAGTAAATTAAATTCAATTAACAATTTGTTATTAAATATTTTTTCAGAGAGCCAATGCTTGAGTTTTGAAAATTATTAGACTACTCGTTCAAAAATTCAAAATTTAAACATTTTTTTAATGTATAGGTGATTAAATATTTTAGATCATGGTAAACTAAGTATATGACTTCTATTTGATCATATTTCATATAATCAAATTTTAATACTCAATTATAAATATATGGAAAAATTAATGCTAAATTTGAATGTAGAAGTTAATTTTAAACAGTACCAGTTTACACAGACCTGTATTGAAGTTTTTCCTCAGTCAATAAATTCATTATTAATACTAGAACAAAAACACTGTGATTTTGTATACATTATAAAATTGTATAGACCTTTGATAACCAAAAAGTATAACAGCAAATCAATAAGTAAAAAATTGTCTACATAAACAATCCAACATTAGTAAAAATATTGTGTAAATATAAAAATAATGACGAAAATACATTGAATGCATGAAAGGGAAACATCAATTGAGCATTAACGACCTTGTCTCATCTTCATAACTCTCTGTCTGTTAAATATAAACTTCACAATCAACCTGAAAATAAACAGATACAGAAACATTATGAATTAAATGCTTTATCAAATCTTAGTTTTAAATCACATTCATTTTAATAAATTTTGCATAAAATCTTCTAGTAATTTTTGACTTTTAAGTACTTTGATCACACTATATCTCAAAAATAAGAATTTTTGAAAGAAAAAAATCAGGAGTCATAAATTTCCTGGATTTTCTCATATATTTAAACCATATAGCACCAACTTTTCCCTTCTTATAAAAATCTTCGTGCTAAATAGAGATGCTTCGTAATGGAACTATATGGTGCCTTATCTTTGTTGATATGTCTGTTTGTCCCACATGTATTGCAAAGGGTCAAGACCCGTTTAGTTATATTAACATCCCTTTAGAACATTAATTTAATTAACATTAATTAGCAGTTACTATACTGTTTTCCAACAGATTTCAAGACAACAATATTGTTTAGGGATGAATCTTGCAATTTTGTGTCAAGATCAGATGATGAGGATAGTATCTGATTTTTATTATCCAGCACTTATGTTATAAAAATTCTTTAAGTCTAGAAGTGATCATATTAATTAGCTGTTACTACACTGTTTGCCAACAGATTTCAAGACAACAATATTTCGACCATTCCATCTAATTAAGGAGTGAGACGCAGAATGATTAATGCATTTCCGGTAATCACCTTTGACCTTGGATTTCTCCAAAAGATACTTTTTAGTTCAATTTTTCTTCATGTGTATGTTAATCTTAAAATATCGCCAAAAAATTCAATAACATATAAAAAAGAAGCATTTTAATATTTAAAAAAAATCATTATTATTTTGTATAAAAGTAAATACCAAATTTCAAGAACAGAAATTTTTCATTTATTCTTCGTAATTTAATGTTTACGCCCTTTACATTAAATAAAAATTACACTGAAATATGTTACTGTGCCTTAGTACCATTTTCCTTCCGTGTTACTAATTGTCTGTAATGTTTAGGTCTCATAAAACCAAGAGTCTTCTCTGTTAAATGTAAACATCCCCTCTTTTCATGTTTCCTTTCACCCCTATTTTGACAAATTAAACCCATCCTAACACATGAGCAAAAGCGCAGATGATTTTACAACCCCTAGACGAACAGTACATTATAAATTTTCATTGTACACAATACATTTTACTCAATACATCATACTATTATAAGATGAATTTTATAAATTGATACTCATCTGAAATTCATCTTCAAAAGAAATGAAGCAGTGTAATATACTTACGTTCGAAACACACTCGGCAGATATTGTGCCATATAGTACATAAAAAGAATTGGCTGAAAGCATATCCAGCATTCATCTAATTTATAAGCAATGGCTGTAGCCATCAAATCAGAGCAGCGCTCAGTTTTCATTTTCTTATCTGTAGGCTGTTGCTTGTGGTCGTATTTCTAAAAGAAAAAAAAAAACTTTAGAGATTAAATATACAAAGATTAGTAAGCTTAGATTTTTATATTTTAAGAAATTTCAATCTTATGAATCAAAATCTCAATGCATTCCATTTTCAATTAAAATTTGAATGCAGAGAAATTGAAGTAATTTTAGGACATTCTTTATTTTAAGTAATCAACAAGTTCAAATGTTTAAAATTTAAAACAATTCAATTGCTTTCTACAAGTTTATTACATCTTTCAAGGGTTATGTGTTTTATTTTCTTTATAAGAACAAAATTAAAACTTCCGAAAATCCATTAAAAAGGTGCTGGAACATGCTGTGCTATCTGTTATTTTTTATCAGATATTAAAAAAACATCTTTTTACTAAGAGACTGTTATAAAACATCTACTTAAAGATATTCTGAAAGTATAATTTAGAAACTAAGCCCCTGTTCAGAAAAAGTTGGGTATACATTTTTAACAGTGTTCCGCAGAGTGTATATAATTTGCCTTGGCGATAGAATTTTTCGCCAATTGGCATACCTTTTTTGTGATTCTCTCAGCAACAGGGGAGGAGTAGATTTCAACACAGTAAGGCATAATGCTCAATAAACTATTTCAAGAAATTACTATCTGCTAATTTTGCTTATAATTAAGAATGACCACCAAATGGCATTTCCTTAACAATTCAGAAAACAGCTCTAAAAAATGAATAACAATAAAATGAAGGGACAATTGAAATAATATTTGCAAACAATGTTATCAAAATTTTCAGGAATCTTCAGATTCTAATTTTTATTTATTTATTTTATTTATTTATTTTGAATTTCTCCAAAACAAGCTGGACAAATTGTTCTGAAACCTTACCCGTCCTTAAAATACATTTCAACTCATATTTTTTAGCAAAGATTCAATTACGGTGGCATTTAAGGGATTGTATAAAAATTTATGAAGGAAATTTGAGTTAACTTTGAATTGTTGTTTACTTGCAACTTTATCAGCTATAGACAGAACTCGCATGCATTTTTATAAAAGTGGCAGACATTTTCGCAAAAAAATATTCCCCAAAAATTTTCCACATTATTGAAATTTTCAGAGTTTTAAACTCTATTTTAAGAAATTTACAAAATATCTGACAATATGCCAGTATATCCTTACATTAAAATGTGAAATATTAAAAATTCTATTATAATGAAATTTAAAAGTAAATATTGGAGGAAATATGAAAATTTGAAATAAATAATTTTTAATTACACACATGTGCAGATCACGCTTTATTTCCTTTGTTTTCCCCCAATACTTTTAACGATTGATATGCAGGAAAACTCATTCTAAAAATTTCAATTCATACCATTAAGATTCAGTAAGATATTGGCATTAAATAGAGTTGAGTTTTAGTTATTTTCCAAGAGAGTTTAAATGAAAGGGAGTTTCTGCAAATTGATATTTCTTAACCCTGAACTTCTAAATAGTTACGTGGGAATGTATAAAGGCTTAAATATACTATATATCACATATTTATAATATAAATACATAATAATTCAGTAAATGTAGCTTCATAAATAACTGAAACACATATTCAAGTTCAAATGCAATTCACCCTATTTATTTAGAAAAAATTTGAAGGAAAAAAAAAATGTTTAAATAAGAAAGTGTCCAGATATTTTTACATCATGCAATATATTACTAATACAAAACCAGAACTTAATATAAATATAGTTTTAGAATTAATCTTTTCCTATAGACTCAATAAAACTTCTTAAAAAGATAAATTTTTATATACTTCTCCAACTTTTCCAGTGACACATCGATCTGTTATATTAGAAAAAACAGGTCCAGGACACACCAGAGTAACATGGATGTTTTCATCAACCATTTCACTTCTTAAGCATTCAAAATATCCCTGTGAAATTTTCATATTCAAATATTAGTATTTCAACAGCAGATAATATTTCGTGATCCAAGAAAAAAAAACTTTTAAGAATATACGAACCTATAGTTCGAAACGTGACAACAAGATGATATTTTAACCATTTATTTTTTTAATTCTTAATGTACCATTAACTACACTGCTGCCATAATATGGAAGAAAAAGAATGTATTTGATGTGGTCGCAACATGTTTTCTTTTAACAGCAGTAACAAAAATAATAGAAAGCATTATTGCTAAATGCAGTTAAAAATATTTCCAAAGACTTATTGAAATTAGAGAAATGATGAACGAAAATAAAATCGATGTCAACATAAATCTAATTTAATACGTAAAATCAAATATATATCACTTTTATTGTTTTTTTTTTTGTTATTATGATTTTGATTTCATGACATTAATTATTACACGGGCAGTGGGATAACGAATCTGAGCGGTTTTTGCAAGTAATATCTAGTATATAAAAGTGAGTTTTTGTTTGTTCGTATCCTATATTCTGACGTACCGTTCAACCGATTGCGATGAAACTTGGTCAACTTATTGCTTGTACCTGCGCGAATGTTATAGGCATAGTCTAGTTATCATCTATACATAGTATAAAACGAAGTCTCTATAAAGTTAACTATTTCTCGAGTTGGAACCACAAAAACTCGAAAAATAGTAAACGGATATTAGAGATATTTATACCATTTTGTAGAGCGTTTATGGGGGAAGGTTTGAGTACATTAACGTCATATCAAAATTTAAAAAAGGGAGTTTTATAATAGCGATTTTGATTATTGCGCCCATGCGTGAAATCCTCAAACTGCGCATGTGCAAATAGCTAGACCAGTGGCATGCATATGCCATATGTTTCCTTTTCATGTCTGAATTTAAACAGCGATTTAAATCTCATTATGCCCAAAAGAAGGAAATCCAAACTTGGCCGGAACGCATTAAAAGTCAAAAAGCATCGCTTGTTGCTTGTTATAAGGAAAATGAAGAGGAAAGAAACCTTTGGTTAGAGCACACCAGGGAAATAATGTTCGCACTTAGGAAAGGTGAGTCTTGCGAATGAGCGAAATAACTGATTTTCTTTAAATCGCATTGCAAGTGAAATGCGGAGACCGAATGTATCTGAATTATGAGCTCCTGAAGAGCGGAATCATTACCTATCTGCTAACAAAGAAAGACATTTAAATTTGAGACACAGGTGAAGACCTGAAAAAATGAACTTAATTTTTAAAACAGCTTTTTATTGAGTACTAGCCGCCTTTGGCGACCAGCTGGTTCATCATGAGTAATGCGTTCTAAAATTTTCAATTAAATCACATATTCATTAGCCTAGAAGTAATTCCGGGAAATGATTGGCCTGAAAGCAATATTTTCTTTAAGATGATGGACGAAAAGTTCTGAAAGAACACCTTTTCCTAATAGTATTCTTTAATTTTATAAATCAATCAGTTTTAACTATCGGTTATGCTTCCAAAATATTAAAAATGTTTTTTTCGATAATGTTGCCAAAATATGAAATATGTTTTTTTTTTCAAAGAAAGCGAGAAAGGGAAAAAAGTATTGAATTAATGATACAGATATTGCAAACGATTACATAAATATGCCATTAAGTCCGGATTTTAATGCATATCCTGTCTAAATTCAATCAGGTTTACTGTAAATAAAGATAATTTATGGAATTAATGATACAGATATTGCAAACGATCTTAGAATCCTTTGCTTTGCATTTATTTTTTAAAGAAAATATCACATTTTATATTTCTTTTATTTTATCCAGTCACGTGCTGAAAGTTGCATTTCTTTAGATTTATTTTGCGATGATAATTTTTTTTTATTTGAACTTCCGGCATTCTTTTATTTTATCCAATCACGTGATAAAAACATGGTTAAAATATTTCTTTAAAAATTCGTTAAAAATAGAAGCTTACGTTATAAATTAAAAAAACTGACACTGTTAGAAAGCTAATTTTTTTTGTCTTTAAATTGATGTAAAAATCATGTTTGTGCAATAATATTTTCGGAAGTTATAACGGAAAAACGTCGAAATTTCGCTTAAATTTTAATTAATTCAAATTATAATTAAAAATTCGAAAAAAGGGCTCCGAGGTGCACATTCCGGACCTCCAAGGTATGCATGTACCAAATTTGGTAGCTGTAGGTCCAACGGTCTGGCCTGTAGAGCGCCAACACACACACGCACACACACACACACACATTGAGCTTTATTATAAGTATAGATTTAAAATGGATTATTTTGTCTATGGATATATCATATTTTTACCTTATAATGTTCTAGATATTTCTGAATGTGTTCTATAAAAAATTGTTTTGTAACTATTTTCGATAATTTCTAAACATATTTTGTTTGTTTGATTGTTGCGTAAAATGCCCATGCCATATCGGATGGAGGTTAGATTTGAGTTTAAAGCTAATTTTTCCTCTTGAAAGCTATGCCACGGGCAACGCCATGCGGTACTGCTAGCCTAATATATAAGAAGGAATTTTTATTTGTTCGTACCTTATGTGCCATCGTTCCATTCAGAAATTTTAGTTTTTATTGAAGACAACAAAAAAAATATTGTCTACACTAAAGTACTTAAACAATATAGAGAAAAAAAATATAGAATTAAGTATTATTTGTACTTCCTCATCTTATAAATGTATTCATAAGATAAAGATTAAAATTATTTATATAAAAAAACTATGAAAACAAACAACTAAATTGTAACTTTTATTTAAACATATTGCAAAATATGTTAGCTTCCACGTTTATAAAGAGACATGTCTTCTTCAAATTTCATTAAAATTAGTAATTAACAAAAATTTAAAAGTACACTGGAACTTGATTAAAATTTCCTTATACTTTTCTTATATATTGGATAGTATATTTGAAAATCAATAAAATGTTTTTTTTATAAATGTAAAAAATAGTTTCTTGCATAAATTCTGAAATAATTTTAAGTGCATTTTCTTTTTAACTATTAAAACGAATTGGGAGATTAATTAATCAAAATAAATAAACTCACATGTAATGCATGTTTTGATCCAGTATATGCAGAAGAATAAGGCGCTCCTAAAAAAAAGAAATTTTTATGTTTATCTTCAAAACTGACGGTACTTTTCAGTTATATGAGCACAAGATGTCGCCAATGTGAGCCAAATGCGAGTCAAGTCGCCAAGCGAAGCGAATGGCAAAACAAATATCACCAATGTAAACAAAAAGCGAACAAACAAGTGAATAAGGTAGATTTGACGAATTTAAATATTTTAATTTCACGCAATTTTGTAATTTTAGCGACTTTTTTGGAGATTTTTCACTATTTCCGACGAAAGATTATTTGGTCACTTTTCGTTCATATAACGGAAAAGTACCAAAATGTTTTGCATTCAGTGTTCATTGAAATAAAATTTCTTTAGAAAATCAACAAAGGTCTAAATTTATCTCCCCCCTCCCCCATTTCATTTTAAACTTTTTTCATCACATTTACATAGAATATGATTTTTAAAAAATGACTGAAAATTCTTCACATTTTCATTTAAATATAGTAGAATTTCGATTAGTAGTGTCTCCATTGATCGAACTCCTTGTTAATCGAGCCTGCACCAGAAAATCCAAATGCTTATCCAAAATAAAACGGCCATTGGTGTTTTCAGAAAAATCTATAGAAATTGGTCTGAGGCCAATTTCGATTATGTGAAGGGGGGGAGCGAAGGTATAAACATAATATATCGTTATATTTTGATATTTATTACATTGAATATATTATTCTAGTGAATGAATGTAATGATAAACTATTTATATAAAGTTAACTTTTAATTAAACAAATAATCATCAATAATTCATTAAAATATTTTTTTAATAAACTTACTAAATATATTTTAGTATGTGAATTTCTAGAATAAGATTAAATTTATGAATATTTAATTAATTCTGTTTGTTTTATAACAAAGTCGTTGGTATCCTTTTCATAACTGAGCATTTGAACTAATTTGATTCTAATGGATAAAACAAGTAAGGTAGTAAACAGTTCTAGATTAATGCTAAATATCAACAAAAATATTTCAATATTGAAAATGAAATTTAAACAAATACAGTGATAATTAAAAAAAACAATACCTTTTTCAGGACCAAAACTAAATTTATATATAATTTAAATAAATATCATAACATTTCTATTTATTGAAGTATTGAAATCTTGATAATAGAAAGATCGGCGAGGAATTTGAATTTCATTAAGTCATTACTGTTAGTAAAAAACTTAATAAGACTTATGTTTTTAAAAAAATTTCAATTTTTACATAAAAGAAATTTCCGATTTTGCGCAAATGACATTTCCGATTAAAACGAGAACTGACTAATCATAACTAAGTATCTGCTTCTACAATTAAAATTTCACAATTTTGTCTTGGATTAATGAATGGTAAATCCACTGGATAGTATTCAAATATATGAATACAGATTATTTTTTTAAAGCAAAAGCATTTGTTTTTCTGCGCTATTAGTCAGTAAAGCGGGATTTGTAGGGTTGGATCGTTCAAAAATTAGAAAATTGCCGAACGGTTTTTTTAAACTCAATTTCAAACGACTTTCGTAGCAACAGGAGTAAAAAAATGTGCTTTGATTCTATAAAAATAACATGGGGATAAGATTTTGAGAAATTCAAAAACAGAGTAATCTTTTTTTTTTTTTTTTTTTTTTTTTTTTACTTAAATCTGATTTACATTTGAGCATGTGAAACAATCTACCAAGAAGTTTTTTACTTTCCCTTATTGTAAATGCAATGCAATAACTTTAAATTTTAAGAAAAAAAAATCTTTTTTATATTAGAGATTTAGGTTGAATTTAATAAAGAATAGTAAAACATGAATAAAACATTCATAGCATAATGGATAAGAAAGCATAAATACATCATATGCTAATCAACGCTCAAGACATCGATATTTATTTACAAAACAATGACTTTATCAGTAAAACAATATTTTTTCCTTCAGCATCAAAAACCAATTAGTCAGTTGAGAGAAAGGTAGAAGCATTGTATTGTACACTTCCTTAAGAAACAGTACTGTAATTTCGATTTTATTTTCTCAGAGAAAATACATCGCCAACTTGGATAAAATCTAAATTAAACCCAAACTTTTTTTTTTCGAGGAGAGCTATTAGAAAGCTTCAAATTTATTATACTTTATTCATTATACTTTCAATATAAATATTTAAATTATTTTTGAGCTTTTTATACATTTTTTCTTGCATATCTCAGCTATTTTATTAAAAAAAATTTAAAATTAATTTTAATGGACACTGACAAGCATTGCGGAATTTAAGAAATCGACTTTTTTATTGAATATCGAATTTAAAATAATTTTGCACTCAAAATCATTATGTCCACATTTTTCAATTATGCTGCATTTAAGCATTTCAAAACTAAATTTGAATGCAACTTAATTATAATCCAAGTCCCTCATGGGCAATAACGAAAAGGACAAGTACAAAAACTCTGTAAAATAAGCTTTGTAAGAAAATGGTGCTATTAAAGAAGTTTAATACAGAAATTTGTTCTCTTATTCTGATGAATTTATAATATGTCATCCTATTGTAATAAGATTCTAGGTGATTATAGCTGCGATGGATACCGAGTCAATGACCCCTGGCCTTGAAGGCAAAATCGAAAATGCCAGAAACTACCAGACAACGGCAGTATCTCCATTAATACCCCATTTATCCTACTCCTTCTAGAAGTTACTGTGCCGTCTTGGAAATAGTAAAAAGCCAAAAGGTGGGAAAGAGTTGAAGGGTCAGTAGAGATTTGTTAGCAGACGAATTGTGAGATGCGAGTAGTTGAACGAAGTCTCTCTCCTGTGAGTTATCCTTTAACTGTTAAACTGTTACGGTTGTTTAGTACGAATGTTCTGTTTATTGCAATTTTGTGCACGATTCAGTTATGATTTCTTTTCCGTATATTCGTATTGTGTAGAATAAAGCGATGTTATTTTTAGAGCCAGTTGTCGAACTATTCGAACAATTTAATTCGAAAATAACTACAGAAATGGAAAACAAAATTTTGTTTTAAATCCTAATATATTTGATATTCTCTGTAATAAAAATTAATTTTATAGAGCAGTGTTTTTGTCAAATGTAAAATAAATCAAAACTTGAAGTTGGTATGTTTCAAGGGGGGGAAAAAAACATATTTGATTCATTATTATAGAGTGCAAGATTTAGCAGTTTACTTCTCTTCTCGAACCTAATCGGGGGTCAGATTTTAATTGAACTATTTATGAATTTTCCTTACATTTTTTAAATCGTAGCAATTTATTCAGCATGTAACTCCTTCAAGACTATGACATTTTTTAAAAAAATTTTAAAATCTGTTGTACAAAGCAGAACAAGAATACGATTAAATAACTGATGGAAGTCAAAAATTAAACTATTTGGAAACAAACATTTTAAAATGTAAGATTGAGATGGTTAAAAAATTTAAACTGCAAGATGAGATGAAAAGTATTAACAAAAGGAAAAAATCAAAACGTTTCATTAATGATATTTCTCCAATTTTAAATAATTTTTCTAACAATAAAATAAAATGGCAAAACCAAATCTTATTATTGGTGCCAAAATTTGTCCTGTCGTCGCTTTCAGAACATAGGCATGTTTGTTTTCAGATGGTAGAAATTTTCTATTATAAGAATATAAATCTATATTCTACTCTTCTATGAATTTTAATATAACAGCGGTTTAGCCCCCTTCTCTCCACACTGACTTTCTTACAGCCTTTATTTTCTCATAGTTTATAACTGCAATAATTATTTTAGCAACTTTTTTAATGCTTTTAATTTTAGATGCAAATTAAAATTAATTGAAACTAAGCGACATTTTTAAAAAACAGTTTTAAGAATCGCTGCTTTTTTTATGATGCTACTCTTTTTGATTTGACAGACCCTTACAAATTTTTTTGAGAAAAATTACAAAAAATCATCTCATTTTATAAAAATTTTATTATTAAACACAAGGAAACAAAGCAAAACTAACATACGTAGGTTTTAAATTGAATTTTAACATTTTTTTTGGGTGTAAAAGCATTTATTTTTTATATTAGTTTACTATCCCTAGTTATCTCGGGCGAATGAAAAAAAAGTTAAATATTAATCTTCGTATGATAGTTTTTGAAACAAGAAATAACACACAGTGACACTTGACTTATGTATTGAAACAAGGGACAGCACAAAGTGAAACTTGACTTACTGTACACTGGTACCTGGTCTCTTTTAACGCTTTACCTCTAGAATCTTTTTTACGAGAGCACAGAGTATATAGTCTCGTCGGATTTTATTTTTTGATTTCTTTATTTATATATTTTTATTTATTTTCTCTAGCAAGAATCACTATATGAAAAATCATTGCTTTCACTCTCTTGCATCATCTCCATTATTTTACTTGAGTTGTTGAGTTAAGTTGAATATTTCCTTTCATTTTCTCCAGGCAGAGTAAAACCATGATACAGCAAATCGTACAGACAAATTCTGCTTCGCCCGAGTTTTCTCGATAATAATTAACTGTAATATATACGAACCCGAGATAACTCGGGATAATCAAGCAAGCGGTTAAGATTCAATAAGTAAAGCACATTAATTATAAAAATGAAATAGGTAAGCACACATTTTCAAGGAAATATATTCAATAAAATTAATCAGACATATCACCGACCTTGAGTATTTCTTAGGTACGATAATTAGTACAGGTTTAATTCAGATGTGCTAAGACATCTGAACAGAGCCCGTAAAGCTTGCAGACCAGATCGTCAGCTTTATATATTTATTTTTCAAATCCTTTGTCGAAAATTCATTATTGTAAACACGTGTACTGATTTTTTTAAAAATCTACGTTTTATTTGTCAGAATCGCGTTAGAAAACGAAGCTGTTATGGCGCTATTTAATTTCAGCTGTCTTATTTAAAATACTTCCGCCTATTTTCTAAATCAGTGCACTTAAAATCGTTTGGCATTTCCTTAAAATAAAGAAAGCAAGAAAATTTCTTCAAGGATAAAAATAAATTTCGACTTACGCATTTAATGAATCAATAACAAATATAAATAATTCATTCGTAAAATAACGAACATTACAATGTGTAATAATTACAGATTTTAATTTCGGCAAGTCATGAAAATCACAAAAAAATCATTACCATAAATATAAAATTAGCGTTCTTCATATCATATTTATGAAAAATATGCATTAGGCAAGCAAAATATTCATGCATTGTGAAACAATTTAAAAAGTATTTATTGCTTAATTACATTCATTGTAATTATACCATTAAATAAAATTAATAAAAACTGATATAAACAGCACTGAACACTACAAAAATTTGGGACTAATGTGCTGTATATTATATCTGTTATAATTCATGCCTTTAAAGCAAGATACTGACATGCGTCAAAAAAAGACAAGCCCCAAGTCTTTCCCCCCCCCCCCCCCCGCTTCCTCCCAGCAATCGTGACCATTTTCTTCGGTCACGATTGGTGTTAGGATTTATTAGCTCACCTGGCAAAATAAACAAAACCGATCCTGCGTTTTTTTAAAAATAAGCAGAAATGGAATAATGTAAAATATAATAATCTGAACATTTTACGGACGAATTAGGTAGAAGCATGTATATAAAACCAAGAAATATGTTTGATAAAGTATTTAAAATAAGAGTTAAACATATTTTAACATATATAATACGAAGTATTCATATAGCCACTTTATTAAATGAAAAAAAAAAAAAAAAATTTGACAAATGCAACTAATCGAAAAAAAAAAAATTCTTTATATATAAATTAAAAATTGTGTTTACAGTTATTATAATTTAATTCAATTCAGCAGAATCATAGCTTAATTTTACCTTATTCAGAGTGTTTATTTTAATTTATTATTTATTAATTAATTAATCATTTAATTTATCTTTTATTCTAGTTTAAAAATACTGTGGTACTTTTCCATTACACCGGCGCAGGCGAAAAGTCGCCAATCATGATGCAACCAACGAGAAATGGAATATCGCCGCCGGTAACCTTTTACCGCTATATTTTTAAAGAAAGTCGCAGCCATTTTATCGCCAGTGCCAAAATTGCGACAGTGCGCTGTTGCCAAAAAGTCTGCTTGGCGAGATTTGAGCCGGTATAATGGAAAAGTACCGATACTGTTACTCAAAATTAATACGTAAAATCAAAAGTCTTGAGCATTAAGTTTATGGTGAGCAATGCACATCAGGATCAATAACTGATAATGGCACTTCATTCATTAATAAAATCGGACAATAAAACCAAGCGGAAACATACACAAGAGCAGCAAATTGGTAACAAACAAAAGTAACAGCAGAAAGCATTCAAAGAGAAATTGCAGGTGACGACTATTCATGGCTCTCGAATCGTCAAAATCGTTTTAAAAAAAATTGTTCTCAAAACCCGCTTTAGATGAACTCAACAGCCAACTGAACTTTGTCTTCTATCATTTTATAATTTCCGTGACAGAGAAAAAAGATTCTAGAAAGATCACTATAATTCGCATTCTAATTGAGCTATCGTCAATATTCTTGTTTTTTCTAGAATCTTCCGATTTTGTCGCCAAAGTATTCAAATTCACCGCCTTCAACAACTTAAACAAACCTTCAACAAAGTAATATTCTGGTAATTTTAACAGTTGGCTAAATATCTTTTAGCATTTGCAACAATTTTCAGACTTATGAGCATTGAGAGTGCACCAATTAATTTTCGTGTCAACCATCCTGCCTTCTCTAAAGTAGTGCTATTTTAAGTTAAATTTTGTTTTAAAGTCATATTTTCAAATTCTAAACTTCAGTTATCATCAAATTTACTAATTTGGGATTAAATCCGGTATTTTAAAATTTTCCGAACAGTTCAAACGAACATTAGAAGGCAATATTGAGAATTAAGTGCTTAGAATCCTTTTCTTATAAAAGTATATAAACAAGGTGGTTTTCAATACACAAATTTTGAACTCACAATTTTGTATTATGTTTTAAAATGGACCTTAGAAAACTGATTACTTCAGCAATTCTCACATCCGAGAGGAAGAACAACGCTTCCCTAATGCTTATAACTTTTTTTAAGATACCCAAGATTCCTTTTTCTAAGACTACATGTGAAGAAAAAAAAATTCCTATCAGAATTCCATAATAAAATCATGGAAATGGAAAATGTTTTTATGCTGCGCTATAGACTGGCACATCTCTTATTGTTTTTTTTTTCTGAGTGTGTATGAAAATTAGGCCTCCCGTGGTGAAATAGATTGAAGTCAAAATTACGAAACCTCGTATTTATGGCCAAGCACTGTTAAAACAGTGTGTGTGTGCGCGCGTGTGTGTGTTTGCAACTACTCCACTAATTTCTAAAAATGCCTGAATATTTTTGGAGATTAATACATATATTTCATAAGTAAGAAAATAAAATAAAGAAGGCTGTTTATTAAAACAGCAAATTTATATTTTAATCATTTTCATATGTACTTACAACAATTATTCTTCAAAATATTGTATTTTAGCTCAAAAACTTTTATATAAAAAAGAAGAGCATTTCTTCAGTTCCATACAATCAAGCTTTGAAAAAAACAATTACCTAATTTCCCAGCAGTACTGCTTGTAACAACTACATGGCCTTTCTTACGTTCCAAGAAATGCTTGAGTACTATCCTGGTCAGATTAACAGGCCCAAAAACGTTCACATTAAAAAGTTGCTGATCAACTGCAATGTCGATATCTGCAAAATCAGCTCGTTGTGAAATTCCTGCATTATTCACTAGTATGTCAATCTGCAGAAGAAAAAAACAAATTAAATTTAAACAACATCTGTCATCAGCTTTTATTCGTTAAATAATGTTAATTTAATCAAATTACACTTTGTTTTGTACTGAATTTGATATCTCTTATAAATCATATAACTGCTTACATAAATAAGTAATATTTTCTGGTTAATATTTGAAACATATGAATAAGAAAGGCCTAAAATTGCTTGAGATATTAAAAATAGTTCTTGCACACATATGCTCATTTATGTAAAATCAGCTGTAGTTGTTTACCCAAAACTATCTCACATGCTCTTAAAGAATTTATTCCAGAAAATGCCTTGCATGGCACTAGCTTACAGCAGTTAAGAAATATTAACCTTTGGTGTGAATTTAAATTTTTTTCTGAATCAATCATGTAATTCTAGACGAGTTTTTTGGCGGTTAATTAGAGGCATAAAGTCAGCAGTATTTGAAATGCAAGTTTGTGTTATATTCACTTTTTTTTGCAACCGACTGAAATAAAAATTTAACAAAAAATTGTACTTGTAGTCACATCAGATTTGATAGATTTAAGTCATTGCATTTTTGAGTTACTATGTGTATATATTTCTGCAAATATTGATTGACAGACAATCAACCCATTGTTGGATTTGGCTGAAAATTTGATATTACACTACATTATGGGTGTTAAATCTGTGTGCCAAATTTTACCTATCTAATTATCTACATTTTGTAGTCATTGCGTTAATTTATAATCGGGCAGCCGGATGGATAGAATGAATTGTGCTCAAAATTTAGGAAAAATCTACAAATTCGCTGTAAAGGTCGTATATTAAATTTTATTGCTCTAACTCAAAACGTTTTTGGGCTATCCTTGTCTTATGCGAATGGACATTTTTCCAAAAATGTGTTTTTTG
The DNA here is from genome assembly GCA_026543055.1 of Argiope trifasciata. Taxonomy (NCBI): domain Eukaryota; kingdom Metazoa; phylum Arthropoda; class Arachnida; order Araneae; family Araneidae; genus Argiope; species Argiope trifasciata. Next base: position 41,400 of record JAPMOQ010013706.1, read on the forward strand.
AAGTATTCAAGATTTAAAATGTGAGGATTTGTCAAAATCTAGAGTTGGGAGTTTTTGACAGTTACAAAAATACTTTCTCTTTACTAAAAAATACGAGGAAATAAAATAAAAAGCAACCTTAACAGCTTAAATAGTAAAAAAATAGAATAAAAAATAAAAGCACAAAAATTAATTTAATTTCAAAAATATATCCTATTTCATGTTTCTAAATTGTTCAAATGCTTACATGACCAAAATGATCCAAAACTTTTTTCACACATTCATCATGAACATCAAAATTGTTTATTTGGAATGGCACTAATAGAATATCCTCTGCTTCACAACTTGATATTTCTGCAAATATTAATTTTTTAACAAAGTGAATGAGTTACAAAGCAGTAAATCTAGACTTAGAAGATATCTAGAATTAGATAAATCTAAATTAGATTAAGATTTCTTAATGACATTTTTTAAAAAAATAGAATGCAAATTGTTTAATGGCAATTGCCAAAATTAAAGGATTTAATCATTCTAAAGCAAATTGTTATTTGATAATAATTTAATTCCAGCAGGGGAGTTACAGTATTAAGCATCAGGCAATGTCAAAAACATGCACTTTTTAAACACTATTAACTTGTTTTAGGCTGTATCTCCACATTTTTCTCCATTTAATCCTATTTAGCATAATACCCTCAATTTTAGTTCCTTCTAACTAATTTAGATCTTTTCAACACTATCCAGGCATCTGGTATATTGTTTTTCTCTTCCTCCCTTTCTCTCTATTCTTTAAAAGTTTTTTTTTAATTAGGTATGCAATATCATACAATAATATATATATTACTCCACTTTTAATGGCAAAGCTGAAGTAAAAATAGATATTTTCCAACTTATTTGAAGTTGGAAAAGATCTTTATTATTAAAAAGAATAAATAATGTAATTACTTGCAATTTTTTAATTGGTATTTTCATCTAAATAAAATAAAATGAATAACATTAGAAATCATGTCCAGTCAAAGTCCTTGAATTACATTAGTGTGATGATCATAATAAATAAGTTTAATATCTATAGCTTAAATACTGATAATTAAATGATATAATGTCTAAATTAGATTTTTAAAAAATCATTTTCATCCAACATGTTTGAATAGCTTATGTGTCTATTATTAATAAATAAAAAAAATATTCAAAAAAATTAATTCACTGAAACAATATGCTTACCTTTGCATCTCTCACCTACAGCAGTTAATCTTTCAATATTAACACCAGACAGGGCTAATTTTGCTCCTGCTTTTACTAGATCATAAGCAAGGTATTCTCCAATTCCACTTGAAGCCCCAGTTATCCAAATTACTTTATTACGAAAATCTGTAAATAGCAAAACAGGTAACAAAAAGTTAGATAATTACATAATCTGATAAATTGTACATTAGTAAAATATGAGCAGAATGGATACTTCAACCATTAAATAACCATCTCAAAAATTTATATAAATATATTTCAAAGGATTTTCACAATTTAAATTTTAATAAATTTAAATTGGGAAAATCCTTAAACTACCCATAAAAGTTACCATAATCAAATTAAAAAATTAAATTATTAGATTAATAAATTAGTAACAGTTAGTTACAGTTACAGTAACAATTAATAACAGTAGTTAAATTAACTTAATTAGTTTGTTCACATTTTTCTTCTTCAATACTTATCATATATATATTTTTTTAACTTCAAATTAAAAGTTAAACATGTAAGAAAAATATAATAGTACAAAAAACAATTGTAAAAATCCTAATTTTTACATCCAAATCTCAGACAATTTAATCAAAATCTTTTGACATAAAACTAATAACATTAAAGAATAATAAATAAGTTTTCAACAAAAAAACATTACAACTTTCTCATGACTCATTTATATTTGTCTTTGCAGACTCAAGATCCTTCACTATTGTCCATATAAAATAATTTAAATTCTTCTTAAAATATAGAATAAAGCAAGAGGATTAATGTATGATATTTGCTATCTCACAGCTAAAAATGCAGAAACTTTATCTTTACAGATCTTACAATCTTTGACTTCGAAATATCAAAATTTTCTAAAATTGCAGGATGTGAGTTATTAAGCATTATTTAAAAACGATACATGTAGATGTACGTTAATTTATTTTCAAATTAGTAATTTTGCAGACTTATACAAAAAAATTCTGATTCAATTTTTTTAACAATTTTTGAACTATTACTCCCTTTAAATCTTTTTGTTTAAAGTATTAAAATTTTTTTATAAAAACAATCATGGTTTTTCTTGTATTTTACCCATATCTTGATTAATTAGCATTTATTATTAATTATTAAATGAGCAATGCATTTAACAATCATTTTTGAAATAAATTTGCAAATTTTATCTGAAATGATATACTTATAGCAAATTACTCTCATATCATATATTAAAAAATTTTCATAATTTTCTAGCTAGAGTTAAATTAGGCATTTAAATGATTACCTATTTAATACTATATAAATGAATACTAGAAATTAATAATTTATAAAAAATACATTTAGTATCTAAACATTCTTCTTTGAAATAATTTTTCAACTAACTGTAGAAAAAAATCTCATAACAAACAGTTCAAAAAACAGCTAATGGTGAATTAGTGGTACAGAATTTTTATTTAGGAAGTTATTTAAATAAGCTATGATCTCTGACCTTATGAATAAAATCAGGTTTAAAACATCAGCTAATCAAATTAAATATAGAGATTTAATAACTGTAAAAAAAAAGATATGTTAGCTTTAAATTGCAACAATTCCATACAAAATATTCTTGCACTAATCACAAATTTATAAATTCAATCTAACGTAAATAAAAAACTTGCTCTCAAATATAAAAGATATCGTAATTTCAAACACAATTTTTAGAATTAAATATTATTTTAGACATCACATAATAAGTAATTATCAATAATTCGTAACACCATTGAATAGCTTATAAATGAACAATTTATTATTTCATATAAATTCAGGGGAAAAGATTTAAATTACTGAGAGAAATGAAATCTTTAATCCTATCAATATTGGGTAAAAGTAAAGTTTATGGTACGGACCCTCGCCGAACTGCGCCAAAATATCGCCAAATTCTAAAAAGTCGCCAATTGTCTTCCATCTTGGATTGGTCAAAAATGGCGCTATTAAACCCATGTGGTCCAAGAAAAAATTTAATTAATAATATTAAGGAAGAAAAAAAATAGTCATTAAAACTGATAATGGTTTTAAAAAGGGTAGAAATAATTACAATTTAATGCAAAATCAGACAAAATTCCATAAAATTGAACGAACTTTCCAGAAGATATAAAGAATTATTTGTATTAGAACACAGGATGACATATCATTAAAAAGCAATTTTTACTTAAAGAATTTGAATTAGAACACAGGATTTGTTTAGAACACGGGATAACTTAATGGAACTCGGGATAAAAAATCTAATGGGGGGGCCTGCCCCCCC
>JAPMOQ010013707.1:0-17064 GCA_026543055.1 Argiope trifasciata
GTGTACTTTTAGAACTTTCCGTCCATCATCTTAAAGAAAATACTAATTTCAGGTCAATTAATGCCCGGAACTACTTCAAGGCTAATGAATATGTGATTTAATTGAAAATTTTAGAACGCATTACTCGAGGCGAACCAGCTGGTCGCCAAAGGCGGCTAGTATATAGATATCAACCTTTTGTTTTTAACAATTTTGTGAATTATTTACTTGCAGTGGGGAAATTTTTTATGTATGTGTATTAAAGTGTAATTGCATAAAATATTTATAAAAGCATTATTTGTAAAAAATACCGGGTGGCCAGAAATAAAACACCCCTACTCTGACCTCCCTGGATATCGAACTACTCAGTGTAAAGGCTTGAAAATTTGTGGACATACTATTCAAAAAATGGAGAAACGGATTTCACGAAAAAAAAATTTAGTTCCAGAAATCACCGCTAGGTGGCGCTGTACCACTGGACGTATGCTGAAAAGACACAAAAACACGTTTTAAACACATTTTATTTGAAAGTACCAAGCATACATGAAACAAGGACGTTATCGATGCAGGGAATGCTGCTCAATATGGTTCCCTTCCTGAAGATGTAAAATGTGAAGTCTGTGGACAGCTTGTTCAACTGCGGATCGTAACTGGTCATCTGAGATGCTTCTCACATGCAGACTGATACTCTCTTTCAAATCTGCCAAGGTTATCAGACGTTCTCGATAAACAAGGTTTTTTAAGTGTCCCCAAAGCCAAAAATCACACGGATTAAGATCCGGTGAACGAGATGGCCAAGTTGTCGGAAACGCGCGACTGATTATTCTGTCAGTGGTGAAATGTTGGCGAAGAAACTGTTGCACAGGGAGTCCAATGTGTGGAGGTGCTCCATCTTGCATAAAAGTAATGGTGTCAAGGCATTGGCGCTGCTGCAAATGGGGTACAACAAATGTTTCGAGCATCCTTTTGTACCTGTTGGCCGTCACGGTACATGTCTCAAGGCCATTGGAAGTAACCTCTTCGAAAAAGAACGGTCCAAGGATGAATGTGGCTGTGAATCCACACCAGACTGTAACTTTCGGTGAGTGGAGTGGAATCTCTTGGAAGGTACGGGGGTTTGTCGTGTCCCATATGCGACAGTTATGGGTGTTCACTGTTCCACTGAGGTGGAAATGGGCCTCATCGCTCCACAGAATCTGCCACGGCCACGATGCATCCACTTCAACTCTAGCAAGAAATGTCAATGCAAAGGTCAGTCGCATCTCCCTGTCTGTGGCCAGCAATTGTTGATTAAGGCGGATTTTGTACGGGAAACAATGCACCATTTTTCTGAGTACGTTCCACACTGTGCTATAGGGAACACCCAAGTGTCGTGACACTGCACGTGCACTACTGCAGCCTAAAACATTATCCATTGACTGTTCAACAATACCGGTGGCAACATCTTCAACGACATCTGAACGAACCGGTTTGCGTCCTCGACCAGGCTGAACTCCAAGAGTCCAGTTTCCTCGAATCGAGCGATCATTCTCCTGAGAGCTTGTGGAAGCAATGGTCCCTTACGCAAATCCTTAAGTCGGCGAAACTCTCGAAGTGCTGCTGGAGCATTTCCTTTATTCTCGTAAAACAACTTCACAAGCAAAGCGCGTTCTGGCAGCGTGACAGCCATCACTAATAAGAATGACATTCCCCACCTTTTAACTTCTTTTATACCCAGAACATGGCTTCTAACCATGCTTTATGCAAATTTTTCTGGTTACAGTATGAAATTGCAGTTACAACGGGAGTTCTAGCTTCTTTACTATTTTTATTTTCCATAAGGGGCAGAAAAATTAAAAAGGAAGCATGGAAGCATTCCATTCCGCATAAACATTTTAATTTTTATTATTATTTGTGTCTTTTGATCATAGTTCCAGTTGTGCAGCGCCACCTATCGGTGATTTCAGGAACTAATTTTTTTTTCGTGAAATCCGTTTCCCCATATTTTGAATAGTATGTGTACAAAATTTTGAGCCTTTACACTGAGTAGTTCGATATCCATGGAGGTCAGAGTAGGGGTGTTTTATTTCTGGCCACCTTGTAAATAAATGACTCAATTCACTAACTTCTTTTATAATAAATTTCACCGGATTTCTGGTTTAGGGGTAGAGTGTCTTCCTAGTGTTATGAGAATCCGGGTTCGAGTCCCGGTTCTTTCATGGTTGTTATTCTGTGTTCTATCTATGTGTAGTGGGATTGCCTCCCCTCTGTAAAAAGGGTTGTGCAAGCGAATGTGAAAGCATGGAATAGCTAAGTCGTAATCTTGACTCTAGTTGACGCTACTTTAAAACTAGGGAAACTCATTTCGGCTTAAAATTGCTGACAGTGATCAGCGGGTATGTCAATGACAAGTGCCATTGAAAACAACAAGAAAAACAGAATAGATTTCCCAGCTTGTATTAGACATTTATTTGCTGTTACCATTAATTTTTCCAACTTTATTTTTACACCAGTAGTTAAGATTTCGTGTATGATAATCTTGGCAAATCTAAGAATTTTTTCCATTAATCGAAATATCTTAGTTTGATTAATAATTAAGAATTGCTAATTTCTACTTTCAGCTTATATTAAAGTATCTGACTACATCCAATGGAAAAGTTTTCAAAAATCTGTGTTTTTTAAAAAATGTTTGAAGTTATTGTTTTATATTATTTATTTAAAGCTATTGTTATATTATTTGATGTATTTTCAACTGTTGCACAAAATACCATGAATGCAAAAAAAAATTTGAAAGTATAATATATTTTGAGAAATAGGAAAATTCGTAGCAAAAGTTAATAAATTTGAACCAAAACGACTACCACTCTACACAAAATTGTAATGCAGCAATCATATTTTGCTTAGTACCCAAGCTATAGATTATAATGATGAATGAAATGAACCAATACTATGAAAACCTTTCAGAAGCAAAGAAGTTATGGGTGAGTTTGCAAATACACTTATATATGCATTTTTTCCATAAATTTACTATATTTTTTCTAAAATCACTAAACTTTTGGTTCATTTTATTGCTTGTATTCTTTAAAACACACGAAATTTTAAAGTATCCTCTTTTAGTTTTTGTGATATCATGTTAACGGTGGAGAATTTTTAGGAAAATTAAAGTCTTGAGAGAATTGAAATGAAAGACAAATTTTAGCTGGAAAAAATATGTGACCTTGGATGATAATTCAGGCCTTCTTTTTCCGGGAAAAAATAAACTGTTTTGGAAAGAGGAAATTCTGAACTACAAGAAATAACAATGAAAAAGAAGTTCGCCATTGTGGTCAATAACCAGTGTTTTTAACGTAGTCGGATATCTTAACTACTTGCTATATGATTAGATTCTGTGTATTCTTTTGAATTTTATCAGAAAAGATAGCCATATTATAGGAAGACATAAACTGGATTTAAATGGTACTTTGAAGTACCGTCAGTAATTAGAGTAAAAATAAATTTGTTTTTGAAATTCTTTAACATACTTTTAATTTATTTTAAAAACTTTATTAAACACTATTCAATTAAAAGTTTAAAACGCTATTCTGTCATCGTAAAAAGTATATCGGATACAACCAAACGTTTAAAAAATTGGATTAAGAAAACTAGCCTATATATCTTATGTCAAATATAATTTGCGATGCTTAAATTGGAGAATTAGATCTAACCTACAACTACCATGTATGAAAGCAGACGGTCACAGTTTTTCTGCAACGACTGCAAGTTCCTCTAATAACCATTTTCTGCTTCTCCAGTTTGTTCTGATCGAATGCGGAACTGCAGTCAGCAGAACTGTCAAATCTGTCTTATTGTCATCGATATTTTCGAGACAGAAAGTCATTAATTAAGAACACCAAGAGGAAGTTGCCCATGAGAAATTCGGAGGCAATAACTAAACTGGTCATTTTTTGCTATTAATAGTTAATTTCAAGACAATACAGCACATTTTTCTTTCCCAAAAAATAAACACTGACCATAATTTCTCAAGTTTATGTAGAATTTTCATAGATTATTGATAGTAAAAATAAATTGAAATGTAATTTTGTCAAGTATGATGAAATTATTTATATTGATAACAGTCTTTAATTCAATGAATGACACTAGTTTTTAATTTCTCATATCTGTAGTATATAGGGAAAGTAATGTAATTGTCAAAAAATTCGAGCCAGCGATTTTGAAGAATGCTCATGTTTAGATTTGTAACTTTCGACAAAATTTTTATAAAATGAAACAAAATCAGAGGAATCTGTTAACTTGCATTCGAACAACTAAAATGTTTGTCTGTATTCTCGGAAACATTGAAACGCGATAGCTCAAAAACGCAATGATTTAAATGTATAGTGTAACAGGACATATATATAACTAAACAGATAAATTGTTCAAAATTTAATATATGAACAATTAATATAACTCTAATTAAATATCCTACCGTAACTAAATTAATTTATTAAAAAACTATTCAGATCAATATGATGATGATGTATGTAGAATATTGCGAACAAAAGCATTGTTATACATTTAGAAATGATAATGCAAAATAAATATTTTATACAACTCTCGATACGATATCTTCACGAGCGAATATGTCCATTATGTAAAATTACGTCATCAAGTGTTTATATATAACTATAAGGATACTCAAGTATACTTTTAGTATCCTTATTATATAATTTAGTATCCTACTAAAAGTACTACTTTTATTATCCATATACATATATGGATACTAAAAGTATTTTTGTCAGTTTGCTTTGAATTCCATGACTGACCTTGGATTCATGATCAACTCCATGAATTGGCCCTTTTGATAGCAACTATTGATTGGCTGTAACTTGAAGAATTAATAGGATCATAAAAGTCCCATTTCAAAGGACTTTGTTTGATTTATGTATTAAAATATTATCAAATAAACTAGAAAAGGGATTCTTCAATGCTATCGGCACATTTATAGCTTAGTTGTTTTGGCTTTCTAGCATAAAGTACTGCATATGCTGTATTATCATGTACTATTTAGTGAAAGTATTCACAAGGACCTTTTCTTAAGTACCGGAAATGGTTTGCCTGAAACTTTCTGGCATAATCTATAGTAATCCATGCTAGAGAAAGCCCAGCGTGGCAATTGCGTACAATAATACGAAATATTAACTATACTGCGTACAATAGTACGAAATATTATTGTCGGAAATTTATCATTTCTACTCAATTTTGTCATATTTGGTGAGGGTTTGGGGATTAATAGTATACAAAAAATCGATTTTGTTATTTAGACATGCTTTTTCAATTCATTGAAACAAAATTTTAATTCAAAACTGTACTTGCAGTCACAGTAATCACATGCCTAATTTGATATATTTAAATAGCTGCAATTTAGAATGATAGTGTTTGCATGTTTCTAAAAGTACAGACGCACAGAAATTCAACCCATTGCTCGTTTTTTTTCCCAAACATTTGACGTATGTCTATATTACATACGTTAAACCTGAATACCAAATCTTATCTATCTGACCTTTTTAGTTTTATAGTTTTGTTATTCAAACAGACGATAAGAAAGAATTCCTTGGAATAGAAATAAAATTTAATAGACACTTGCGAATTTGTTCTAAAGACTGCATGACACATTTCAACCGTTGGTTCAAAGCTTTTATCATACTTGAACCGGCGTTGAAAATGTGGCATCTTTGTCACAGAAATATATACATTTCTCGAATATATTCTTCGAATTTAGGAAGTTCTAAAATGTGGGGATTCGTCAAAAATAACAAGCTCTTTTTTTTAATGATTATTATACTTTCTCTTTACTCCATATAAGACAAAGTAAAAGAAAGACATAATGAAAAAGATATTTCATACTAGTCACGTTTAATGAAAACTTAGTTTGTCCAGATTAAGGATTATTTTAGTTTGTTAAAAGACTATTTTGGAGTGCATCTTTCTTTCTAAATTTTACCTTCTTATTTGATGCGACTGAAAGATATAATTTTAATTAAATTTGTCTACCATAAATTATTGTGAATGGTTAGTTAATTAGTTAGTTAGGGTTTGGTGGCATAATAGCTATGTCTTATGTGAGTAGTGTTTCAAATTCTAAGGTGATTCAAAAACTATTTTTGTGAGATAATAATTTTAGAACATATAAATATGAATTTCCCAGCTATTTTCACTAATTCTAAACCTAGGTCGAATTTTCATAAATGAAAATGTAAATCATATTTTGGTATATTTTCTAATATGGAATGCTATGTCTAAACTAGAAAGTAAATAACGGATTGACTTAAAAATATTTAAAATTGTTTTAGTTCTTCATAGCGACGAAAGAAATATAGAAAATTTCGCATTATTTATCAACCAGCGGGTGACCGAGCTCCGCTCGGAGAAAACAGGTATCGAAGCTAACTCGAAGATTTAAATTTTCAATTGGGATTTATCAAAACAATACATGCCATAAGAAAATTTGTGAAACCATTGGTGAAAAGATACCTCGGCTTTTCATCGTCCACCAGTGATGTCATGTCTTGATGTTCCATTGGAAATCTCCATCTGCACTTCCATGTTTGCTGACCATGCACGGAGCGCTTGGGTTCATATCACCACACGGGTTATGGATCATCCATTTCGAGATCAATTCCGGATCATCTTCTGGAAACTTTATTAGTTCGCCATATTGGCTATAGATGGCAGCACATTACCGCTTGAAAATTTAAGTAGCCATTATGGCGAACTAATAAATTTTGAAAATTTCCTATCTGTAACTCCGAACTTCTCGACCGTAGCGCTTCAAAACCGTCGCCAATCGATTCCTCGTGGCCAAAAACCCCAGACCCCCAAGTTTACCGAAGTTTATTAATTCTGGGGCGATTTTCGACTTGGCAACCATTCCACGTATTATAGTATAAGATCAAACCTTTAATGTTTAAAGAGATCATAGAAATGCCACTTTGTTTTTATTTCAAGATTAGTCAATGCGTTAATCAAGCTATTTACAAAATTCTAAGCTAAACATTTGATAAGCGTATAAATTAACAGAATTTTGCTTTATACCTCTTTTTAGCCAAAAAGTCTTTTTTTTTATTTACTTTTGTTTTCAAGAAATTCGTCCCGAACTTAGTCACATACTCTTATGTGATAAAGAGAGCGCTTAGTGAGAGCATTTGCTAGTTATTCGATTTAAAAATAAAATGTTTTAGCTTTGTTCTTCTGTATGGCAAAATGAGGGCTTGTTGGTAAGTTTTCGGCTTCGTAATCGGAGGTTTTCAGGTTCGAGACCCGATTTCACATAAAAACCATCGGGTATGGTGCACGTTAAATTCATCGCGGAAAAAACTCGTCGCTAGAGTGGTGTGGAAGTTTAGATATGGGAGTGCCAGCTCTTACGAGATGTCGCCCTCGTTATCGTAGTTCGTAATCGTAGTTCAAAATGATGAGGTCCGTCCCAAATAACTCTAATGTTGCTTTTAAAAAAGGGTGTTAATACAACTAAACGAAACTTTTTTGGTAAATATACCATATTTCTAACCGGCATGCTTTTTAACTGGTACACTTTCCATAAATGTTTTTTACAGAATATTTTACTTATTTTATAAAGTCTTCCAAAACACAATTCTTTCTAAATGTACAAACCTATTATATTGATATTCTTTGCCCAGGAAAATTATTTCCCTGGCATTTAAACGCGCGAAAAAAACATTGCTTATTTATCCTCGCGAACACTTCTCGGTGCGAATGGTTTTCCGGTTGTCTGGTGGCATCCATCACCCTAGTGACAGCGGAATATAAATCAAAGATCAAACAACGCTGACAGAACTTATCAGGCGAAAAGAGCGCAGATCACTTCGTGCCCGAGAAGATATGGAGTAAGAAAACTTACATAAAAATACACGTTATCTTTTCCACACTTCAATTTTTCTTTGAAATGCTGCAACCTCCAAAGCATAAATAGAACCTTTTGCATCGCTTCAAGTGCCCGAGGCATTTTTCCAATCCTTCACACTAGCTGTCAACTGCTGGCTCCAGGCCAATTCGAACCTTCCAAACACCCCCTGTTTCTTCCTATGAGAAATATTTGATATATGTTATACCTGCCTGGCAGTGCTGGGCCATTAAATATACAGGAGATAGCTAGCATTGGATGTATGTTGGTATTGATCTGGTAACGATGCAGCGTTTGATATGTTCTTTCTTGTTGATATAAAACTACAACGAGCGAGTGAAATATAGCTCGTTGGATATGGGTTTTGTCGTGGTTGTTATACGAAGTATTGGATGTTCATTTGCTACCCAATAATTCCATCTTTCTGTTATGGATGGAATTATGGTAACACAATACATAGATTTCGGAATTAATAAATGTTGATCTTTATAGTTAGAAAAGTATAGAGAAAATTAGATGAAAAGTCAGGGAATGAATATTTGGAAAAATTTTATTTGAATTGAATGCGATTTTAAGCATTATTGTCATTCCATATCTTGTTAAAATTTTAAAAACAACTAATATAAAAAATTTTAAAGTCAATTATTGCTTAGGTTAACATTTCTTTATTATTTTAGTTACTTTTTATTTTTTATAACAATTACAATTGAAATAAATATGTATATACATATGACAAAATCACAATATTAAGTGCCAAAACAGAAAGCGAATTTCTTTGCAATATCCCATTTTTCTTTCTATATATGGTGGAGAATTATTATTTTTGTTTGTTACTATGCATTCGCTTTCTATTTCTTTTTCCAATTTATGAAGCTGATGGTGACCTATAATTTCTTATCTCCAGAATTGAGCTCGCATTCTTCACCTTCAAGTGAAAAAGATGAAATCCTTGCATTTTACCGATTGAGCAACTACATATTTATTCCAATGCTGAAAATGCTAAAACTCTATTTAAAGTATTAAAAGTGAATTAAATTTATTGAATGAGTTAATATTTAAAAAAAGAAAACTGTATTAACATAAAGTGTCATATACTACAACTTTTTAAAAATGTATTCGAACAAGCGCGGATGAATAAAATGTATTTTATTAACGATTGACAATTTGAACAATATATCTATATATAGGTAGAGTGTGAATTAATAGTAAGAATACAAAAATGAAATAAATTTGAGGACTTGTTTGAGAAAGTGACCACTATCAAAAGATAATCCGTGATCCCTAGAAATGGTTACTTTTTATGAAATTATTATTCGATTTTTATAATACATATATTTACAATTCATGCTATTATTTGATTTTGCAGGAGGCTCTTTAATTTTTATCTACAGTTTTATATATGTGTAATCTCTTTTAATAATAAAAGTGTGCATGTATGCACTTCGGTATGAGCTTTCCGAAATTTTTAATTATTATAATATAAACAATATTTTCACGTTTTCGCTGGTACCCCCCCCCCTCAAAAAAGATATGTGTCAAACTAAATCTTACAACATTTTAATATTTCCAAAATTTTCTCCTTGGAAGTACCAATTTGATTGGAATAAAAATTTCTTATATTTTAATAATTATTAAAATTATGTACATAATTCTCAACTTAAATTCATATTTCATTCATGAACTGAAATTTTTTTCGTTGTTCCGTCAAATATTTAATCTCGAGAATTTTTTCCAATGTCGAAACTTAAATAAAATGTTTCATTATTTAAAGTCTATATAATTTACATTAAGAAAATGAAGTTATAGTGTCATAAAATATTGTTTCGATAATGCATTTTCTATAAAGTTTTTCATTGGATCTTAACCTTATGATAAAATCGCATGCAAATATGATTAGTGAAGTTGTTAAAAGAAACATAGCTTTGAAGTATTTCATAATTTCGTTCTTAAAAATATTTTTTTTGCGAAAAACAAGAACATTAAGTTACGTATAAGTTAACTTAAAATATACGGAATAATTTTTAAAAAATCTTATCATTAAAGATGGAAAAAGAAAGAATATAAGTATAAAATATAAGTAAGTACAAAAAGTGTATAAAATTTTATTTAATGATTGTTAAATAGCTTATAGACGCTCCAATTAATATTTTAGCAAATGAATTAAAGTGTCCAATCTCTTTTTATCCATATAGTTTAAAATACTTATTAAGGTTACTATCCAGTCCATTTAAGACAGCCACTTATTTCTAGAAGAGTATTATTTCTATTAAGCAAATATATTAAATTATTCAATTTATGTTTCAATGTTAGGATTTTGTACCAAGGCATATAATTTGTTCCGAATATGTCTCGATAAATTTTAATTGCACTATTTTAGAGCATATATAATACATTAAAGGAATTTATATTAAATGGCTCAATTTTATTCGCAGTGTAGATATTTAATGAACGTTTTGAAATTTCTATCGTTTGTTTAGCAATACACTTAAATTGATCTCGTTAAATGAATTAATACAGTTGAATTTAATCCTGTATCAATAAACAGTATTTAATCTAATTAATTTATCAGTTTTTATTACTTTAATAAAATATGCCGGATTTTAAGGTAAAGTTAATTTTAGTAATATTTGTGTAGAGAGTTTTAATTAAACAAAAATAAATTACTTCAAAATGTTTGATCCATAAAGAATAAAGACTTTTGCTTTCATAAATTTAATAAGCAGTTTTATTCACTTTCTCAACAAAGTACTTGGCTAGAAAATTTAGTAATCGTTAAATATATAAGAATTCCAGATTTTTATGAATTTCCATTTTTCAGACATCCATGAGTTCAATAGACAGATTTTTCGAAATATACATGTATACTACTTTGAGTAGAGCATATAGGAATTATACATGTTTGAATATGATAATTAAAACTCAGACTGATGAAAGCTAATATTTGTTCATGCAAAATATGTAGGTTTCTATATAATTGAAGGGTTTGCTGCCAAAAAGGAAGGTAGCTAAAATTATTCAAACTGTTGAAAATCGGCTGTATCACCATGGGCTACCTCTATATTGAAACAAACTAATGAGATAAATAGCTTCATTGCTTGAGTTAATGCAAGAACTAAAGATTTGAGTTAAATATTTCTGGAAAAAAATGAACAAGTTTTTATTTTTAACATGATAGCACATGTAACGCCGAATTCCCCTAATTGGAGCTACATCCTTTTTTCAACAAACCCTTCAATTTTTAAGGCATCTATTTAGATGATAAATTTTGAACGACATCTGTCCTGGCCTGCCGAAAACGGATGAACACGAGTAAAGCAAAAAAGAACTAGACAAATAAAATTTGGGATACTGGTTTGTTATCAATACTTATGATAAAGTTCAATGTGTGTGTGTTGGCACAGGCCGGACCGTTGGACCTACAGCTACCAAATTTGGTACATTTATATCTTGGAGTTCGGGAATGTGCACCTTGGAGCCCTTTTTTCGAATTTTTAATTAGAATTTGAATTAATTAAAATTTAAGCGAAATTTCGACGTTTTTCCGCTAAAACTTCCGAAAATATTATCGCACAAACATGATTTTTTTTATCAATTTAAAGATAAAAAAAATTGGCTTTCTAATGGCATCAGTGTTTTAATGTATAACTGAATATTATATTTTTAACGAATTTTTAAAGAAATATTTTAACCATGTTTTTTTTAGCAAGTGACTGGATAAAATAAACGAAAACAATGATGGAAGTTCAAATAAAAAATAAAATAAAAACTATGATCGCAAATCAACTCTAAAGAAATGATACTTTTAGCACTTGACTGGATGAAATAAAAGAAACATAAAATGTGATATTTCTAAAAAAACAAATGTAAAGTAAAGGTTTCTATAATCGTTTGCAAAATCTAAATAATTAATTCAAAATATCTTCTTTATTTACGGTAAACCTGATTGAATTTAGACAGGATATGCATTGAAATCCCGATTTAATAGCATATTTCTATAATCGTCTGCAAAATCTGTATCATTAATTCAATTTTTTTCCCCTTTTTCGCTTTCTTTAAAAAAATATTTATTATTTTGGCAACATCACCGAAAAAAAAACATTTTTAATATTTTGGAAGCATAACCGATAGTTAAAACTTACTGATTTATAAAATTAAAGAATATTATTAGGAAAGCGAGTTTTTTTCCATCATCCATCCATCATCCACCGTCCATCATCTTCAAAAAAATATTAATTTCCGGCCAATCTATGCCCGGAATTACTTCAAGGCTAATGAATATGTGATTTAATTGAAAATTTTAGAACGCATTACTAATGGCGAGCCAGCTGGTATATTTTGCAGCCATGACATATTTAATGTGCCCGAACTGCCATTAGCCAACACGGCGGTCTTTGGCCAAGACGAGGGCAGAACTCATAACCTTTCGGGTACAAGACTGACGCTCTACCAACCAGGCTACAACTTCCCCTCATTCTGTTCTGGCACTTATCAATTGTTAACCGCTGAACATCGCATGTTAGATTCAATAGAAATGCTGTACTCATGCCAAAAAAAGATATATTAATCACTAGAGGCATGAAGTTAATACATAAATGCGCATTGTTTAAGGCTTCCAAAACATATTTAAAATACAGATTTGATTTTCTAATGTTAGTCAATTAATCGTAAGCCCGAGATTAATCCCTATTAATCATACGCTAAATTCAAATCATTGATGGATATTTCGTAATCATTGCTACGGAATGCACCATTCTCATACGCAAAGTACACCCCTGGTGTGGCGTAGAGAGGATGGTGCCATTTCAGGTGTCATCCACGTCATCTGACCGTGGTTCAGAATTACGAGGTCAATCCTAAAATAGCGCTAGCATTGCTTTACAACGTGACGTTAATATAATTAAATAACTCATTCGGGAAAATAAAAATCTGACCAATTGTAAGTTTTATCCAAGGTCTACAATTTTAAGTAGGAATATATTTTAAAGAATATGCGTCTAAGATTTCAGGAAAACACTTCCAATGATTTTTATCGTTTTAGTTCCTTACATCAAGAAAATGATCCTCAGCTATTACATTTGAATAACATAACTTTTCCTTATAAGTAGGCATTTTCTTATATTTTCCTCATGTAAATTTAATGTAAAACTCTATATGTCACGTTACATCTGCTATTTATTTTGAACTTTATTCTTAATTTAGAAAACTCTTGACGAAGCAAAAGACTGCACCAAAAAATTCAGCCGCCTATATTTTATGATTACGTCAAAATAGTTCTACTAAACTTCTTCAATCGCTCTGAAAACTACAAACGTGCCGGACGTAGATATGGAAATCTCTGGCTTTATGACTATAGTTATACCAAGAAAGTTTCCACATTTAGCTGACAACTTTCTGAAAAATTTCTACTTCCCTTGAAAGAAGAAAAAAAATTTGATGCTGAAGAAAACAGTGGCTTTAAAATTTCAGCTTCTCCTGTCTTATTTGCGAATTTGTTGGTAATAAAACAAATGTTAAATAATTCATATTTTGTTATATACATCTACAAAGCTTAGTACCTAATGTGATAGTTAAGTACCTTTGTTGTAATATGTATGTTTGGTTTATATATTCCAAATAAATTTACATTTTTTGATTTGCTAAGAGCGCAATGACTGTAAAATAATCTATCAGATTATACATTTTAAATGTTTAATAGTTTTATTGTAGAAATTGTTTTAAAGTCTTTCTTTTTACATACAATTATGCCAGCATCCTGGCTTAGGTGTAGCGGGTATTCTCTCTGATCTGGGGGTCCAGGGTTCCAATCCAGGTTCGAGCATGGTTGCTCTTTATCCTGTGTTCTATCTGTGAGGTGTGTGAAAGAGAACCCTCTGTAAAAAGGGATTGTGCAAGCGAGTGTGTAAATATCATCTTCATATGAGCTATAATCAGATTTCTGATATCAAGGTATTTATCCTTAGAAGCCACTGCAACCCTCTTTCCCTGAACCTTTGGACTTGGTTTGAATTGGTGCTAAATCTAAGGAGGATAAGCAACAGTATATATAAGACTTTACGATTATAGAACGCCATAGTAAAATTTTCATGATTATATTTTGATGACGATGATCATGCCTTGTCTATATTTAACATGGAAAGGGGATGCAGTCGCTTCTTAGAATAAAGACCCCTAAGCACTCGAAGGCAGAAGTTTGATTTCTAGTTCAAATGGAGTTGTTACACACACAGGCAAGGTGTTTGAAAGAAGATGCACATTCATACAGGCAATGAGTTTTAACGAAGCAAAATCTAATTTATTATTGTGACATGTGATATGATTTATTTGAGTCATTAATGAATAATTCTCTATTATTGTTACTTATGGCACTTCACAAGACCACTGACAGTTACCTGTTAGCGATTTAAGCCGAATTGAGCGTCTCTTCTTTTTTCAGCAATGCCAACAAGGGCCAAGAGTAAGACTTAGTTACTTCATGCGTCACATTCGCTTGCACAACCCCTTTTTACAGAGGTGTCATTCACACATCTCACAGATAGAAAGAAAGGGAAGAACAATCAGGACTCGAACCCGGGACACCTAAACCACAGGGAAGACGCTCTATTCCTAAGTCAGGACACCGGCTGATTATTTTCTCCTACCGATATTTATAGTATTTGGCTCACACTTTATGCACATTCAGGACATTGATTTTGATTCTCTAAACTTTTAGATAATTGGGTAGGGAAACTTTTCATATTGATAAATCAAGAACGTCATTTTTCACTCATGTTTTAACTAACATTGCTGTTCTTCTTTAAAATTACCTTTTTTGATAAATATTAGAGAAAAATAAATTTATTTTGAACCCTTTTTCAAGTTAGCATAATTAGGGGAATTAACGAATTCTTTTTTCAAACTAGAGAAAAAAAAATGACTAGGTATTTATTTATTTAGTTTAAAATTACAGACTTTATGGAAAAAAATGGAGTAAAAAGCCATTCTTAATTATTAGTTTAGTGTTGAAAGCAGTTATAATTAACACTAATTATTAGCTTGAAATAAATTTTCAATATTGATTTTCTCCTTCTAATTTTTTCTTCCAAAAGTAAATTTTTTTTGTTTAAACTTTAATCTATACTTATAATAAAGCTCAATGTGTGTGTGTGTGTGTGTGTGTGTGTGTGTGTGTGTTGGCGCTCTACAGGCCAGACCGTTTGACCTACAGCTATCAAATTTGGTACATGTATACCTTGGAAGTCCGGAATGTGCACCTCGGAGCCCTTTTTTCGAATTTTTAATTAGAATTTGAATTAATTAAAATTTAAGCGAAATTTCGACGTTTTTCCGCTATAACTTCCGAAAATATTATTGCACAAACATGATTTTTATATCAATTTAAAGATAAAAAAATTAGCTTTCTAATGGTGTCAGTTTTTTTAAATTATAATGTAAACTTCTATTTTTAATGAATTTTTAAAGAAATATTTTAACCATGTTTTTATCACGTGACTGGATAAAATAAAAGAATGCCGGAAGTTCAAATAAAAAAATATCATCGCAAAATAAATCTACAGAAATGCAACTTTCAACACGTGACCGGATAAAATAAAAAAAATATAAAATGTGATATTTTCTTTGAAAAATAAATGCAAAGCAAAGGTTTCTACAATCGTTTGCAATATCTATATCATTAACTCAATAAATCTTCTTTATTTACGGTAAACTTGATTGAATTTTGACAGGATATGCATTGAAATCCCGACTTAGTGGCATATTTATGTAATCGTTTGCAATAACTGTATCATTAATTTAATACTTTTTTTCCCTTTCTCGCTTTCTTTAAAAAAACATTTAATATTTTGGCAACATCATCGAAATTTTTTTAATATTTTGGAAGCATAACCGATGGTTAAAACTGACTGATTTATAAAATTAAAGAATATTATTAGGAAAACGTGTACTTTTAGAACTTTCCGTCCATCATCTTAAAGAAAATACTAATTTCAGGTCAATTAATGCCCGGAACTACTTCAAGGCTAATGAATATGTGATTTAATTGAAAATTTTAGAACGCATTACTCGAGGCGAACCAGCTGGTCGCCAAAGGCGGCTAGTATATAGATATCAACCTTTTGTTTTTAACAATTTTGTGAATTATTTACTTGCAGTGGGGAAATTTTTTATGTATGTGTATTAAAGTGTAATTGCATAAAATATTTATAAAAGCATTATTTGTAAAAAATACCGGGTGGCCAGAAATAAAACACCCCTACTCTGACCTCCCTGGATATCGAACTACTCAGTGTAAAGGCTTGAAAATTTGTGGACATACTATTCAAAAAATGGAGAAACGGATTTCACGAAAAAAAAATTTAGTTCCAGAAATCACCGCTAGGTGGCGCTGTACCACTGGACGTATGCTGAAAAGACACAAAAACACGTTTTAAACACATTTTATTTGAAAGTACCAAGCATACATGAAACAAGGACGTTATCGATGCAGGGAATGCTGCTCAATATGGTTCCCTTCCTGAAGATGTAAAATGTGAAGTCTGTGGACAGCTTGTTCAACTGCGGATCGTAACTGGTCATCTGAGATGCTTCTCACATGCAGACTGATACTCTCTTTCAAATCTGCCAAGGTTATCAGACGTTCTCGATAAACAAGGTTTTTTAAGTGTCCCCAAAGCCAAAAATCACACGGATTAAGATCCGGTGAACGAGATGGCCAAGTTGTCGGAAACGCGCGACTGATTATTCTGTCAGTGGTGAAATGTTGGCGAAGAAACTGTTGCACAGGGAGTCCAATGTGTGGAGGTGCTCCATCTTGCATAAAAGTAATGGTGTCAAGGCATTGGCGCTGCTGCAAATGGGGTACAACAAATGTTTCGAGCATCCTTTTGTACCTGTTGGCCGTCACGGTACATGTCTCAAGGCCATTGGAAGTAACCTCTTCGAAAAAGAACGGTCCAAGGATGAATGTGGCTGTGAATCCACACCAGACTGTAACTTTCGGTGAGTGGAGTGGAATCTCTTGGAAGGTACGGGGGTTTGTCGTGTCCCATATGCGACAGTTATGGGTGTTCACTGTTCCACTGAGGTGGAAATGGGCCTCATCGCTCCACAGAATCTGCCACGGCCACGATGCATCCACTTCAACTCTAGCAAGAAATGTCAATGCAAAGGTCAGTCGCATCTCCCTGTCTGTGGCCAGCAATTGTTGATTA
>JAPMOQ010013710.1:0-11484 GCA_026543055.1 Argiope trifasciata
CAAACCAAATGCTTGAAATTTACTTCTATATACATATATAATTTGTAACGCACTTCAGATGCATATACAAAGTAATGTTATAGTATTTTTTGTTTTTTTTCCATTGGAATCTTCTCAATCCATATTACAATGAACACTGAAATAAAATCTAATCAATAAAACCAGTTTTTAAATTTTACTATATCTGATATCAAAAAAATGAAAATAAGATAAGGTATTTACCATATTATAATTTATATTATCTCATTTAGTTTTTCTCATTAATGGAAAAAAATGGTATTCTACTAAATGAAACATAGCAAAAATAAAATGCCGAATAAAAACATTAACAATAATCTTCCATTTGGTCCTATAAATAATATTTATGCTGATTCATTACATTCTTTAGAATGTAATGAATCAACATAAATATTATTTATTCATGCTTAAGTTTACTCGCAAACCGATAAATGATAAATCCACCAGTCTAAATAAACATAAAACATTGATGAATTGCCAAAACAGAATTGAAATTCCGGTACCCAATAATGACTCTTAGAAAAAATTGGAGATATTTTTTATCATATATCGTTATTTATAGGAAATAAAAATGCATTTTAAAAATTCATTTTTTTCATGATTTTTACATAGGCGTGAAAACAAATGGGATTTAATGATGGGATTAAAAACTAGAATTCAACAAATAATTCTACTGGGCAAAATTATTTTTGTGTTCAGACTTCAATTTCAGTTAAATAGAATAGGAAGTCGTGCAAACTGTCTCTTTTAAGCTTCAAGTCAAATTATTTCATGATTCTGAAATACAAATCTCGTGCAAAATTATTATAATATGTTTCCCACTACATAACTATATTTATATGTCATAAAAATTAACTAATTTCTAATTGCTATTATATAACTATTAATATATAATGGCAATAATTCTTTTTACATTAGAAAAGTGTTAAAAATGTGATAATAAATTTCTATAAACTCACGATTTTACCTTTGTGTTTTGTTAAAAAACTATCCTGAAACCACCAGGAATTAGAATTTGATTTTTGTTGGTGTTTAAGGGGAAAAACTATTATTTCTTGACTCGTGTGACAAATTTATTACGCGGACTTCTCAACACAATAACTGTTTCTGAATATTTTTTAAAATCTTTTTTAGATGAAGTATATGAAAAAAGGGGTAGGAGATATAAATTGCTTGAACTGGCAAAAAGTTTTTCTTTTTTTGTAATTGTAACTTTCTTTTATAATAGGGAAGTATTTCGCAATAAGATATAATAAATACTGTCTATAATAAAAGTCATGTACTGTGTTACATGAAAAATTCTACAAATTAACGATGTTTTTTTGAAAATTTAAATATTTTTATGACGTTTATGTAGACAAGACCTTTCAATAATCTTCAAAAATAATAATTTTAATTTTGCATTTCTGTGTGTTTTTAAATTCAAACAGAGAAAAAAAATCATTCATGTTAGTCAATTTCAACGAATATCTTAAGACTTTGATGGAACTACTTATGACTGAGTTTCGATCGCTTCTTTCACACTAGTAGTAATTCAGTGTTTGGTTTATAAAATTTACTTAAAACTGAGCCTGACAAGGGCATGACGACTCTGGCCTCAGCCCTAGTTTGACTCATGGCCAACTGAAGGATGCAATCTCTCTCTCTTCTTTCCCGCTTCGTCTGCCTTTCTTCAATTTTTTTCATTTTTACGCATTATTTTGTTATCATTTAGTTCTTCACAGTTATCTACTATAATTTAATTTAGTTATTATTTATTGTCATTAGTTGTCTTACTCATTTTCAATATTTTAATTTAGTTATTGTGTAGTTATTTTATCCATTTGCTATCATTTAGTTCTTTATAATTATTATGCTATCATATAATTTAATTATTATTTATTATTATTCAGTTATTTTACTCATTTGCTATCATTTAATTTAAACATTATTTATCTTCATTCAGTTTTTTTATTCATTTGCTATCATTTATTTCAGTTTTATTAAAATCATTCTGGATTTCGTATTATTCAGAAGGGAACTAATATCTAACACATATTTTATTTTTTCAAAAAAATACTCATCGATAAAAATATATAAAAAACAGTTTTAAATTAAACTGAGATATTTACAATTAAAAAGTTGGTATATTTATCAATAAAGGTTCCTTTTTTTCATAATATATTTTAATTTATTTTCTCTGATGAAAATTTTACACCATTGCTTGTTTCAGTGCCGACATGCCATCTCTATTGGAAAGTGAGTATTCAGTTAAGGCTGTAATGAGAATCAAACTGACAGACTAATATTGAATTAATAGTCCATTATAATCTCAGAAGAGAAGTATCTGTTAATTCTTGTTTAATTTATGAGACCCAGACAGTAGCTAATAAACCATTCAGTAACTGAGACACAATAATTAGTAAGCGACCACTGAAACGCCTTGAGCTCAGCGAGTTAATGGATCGGCTCGGATTATATATAATAATAAAGAATGTATTAGAGCAAGAGCTACGGATGTAAAAATAATTTCTCAGCTAAGGACTCTAAAAATTATAGCTGCATTTCGAGAACTTTGTTCAATCTTTCATATTTATTTTTCTATATTTATTTTGAACACTGTTTTTTTGTCATTTGTAGTAGGTGGCCTTGATTAATATCCAAAAAGATTTTAAAGAAATTTCTAAACATTAAACAAATTTCTAAGTTTAAAACAAGCATAGTTTTAATCAATAAACAGTTCTTTTCTTTCAATAGCACATGAGAGAGCACTGATTAATAAAAGCATCATTCATAAAAGGAGGAAATGTTAAACAGGGTGGTTATAACTATGCTTCCCCTTTAAACAGCATCATACAAAGCAAACGGGTGGACGAATAGCAATAAAAGTTTGTATATAAACTATTCACGAGACGAACTCATGGAATTTTGAAAATAATTTTTTAAGTTCAAAAATGTCTACCAGAGGATGCTTCCCCGAAAAGCATTGAAATTGATACAATAAACGACCAAAACGGATTACAGAAACAGTATTAACAATCCAGAATAAGGATTATGTGTAATAAAATGTAAAACTGCTAGTTCTTGGAAAAAAAATGTCGAGATTTTTATGTTTGCGAAGAAGAAGAAGGTTTAACAAAACATATTAGAGTAAAATAACGTTTGTAGTCGTTGTCATGTTTTATGTTGATATTTCGGGCTGTAATGATGACGGTATCGGGTTGAGACGGTCAATGACTTTAGAAATCCATAACGCTGTAGGAAGAATCAGAACTGATCAGTTGCTATCTTCTGTTGAATACGATCTCATTGACTGGAAAATTTTGCAAGTGAATGACGGTGGTCATATGGCGCACCTTTCCCTACATTATCTTGGACACGACTAGCAACTGCTTCTTTTGTGTAATTTTGTCCTAATCTGTCCTTGTCTCGGCAAAGATTTTCTCACTCCTTTTCCTCTTAATTTTCTTCCTCGTGGCAACATTGTTTGTTTTAAAATGAAAGTAGAAGAATAAAAATCCTTTTATAATGCTCATATGGAGAACCGAATTCAAAGTTTACTTAAGAATATAAAAGAGGGTTTACATTCAGTCGGTTATTAAGTGGTCAGTAAATACGTGCGCAGTTAAGGACTGATTTATGTTTGCTGCAATTTCATAAGATAGATTCAGGCATTTCATGGTTGATTATAAATTGCTCTTTTGGCGTCCTTGAATATTTCTATTTCACTGCTTGACGGATGCTTAAATACAGAAATATGGTAAAAATAAAAAGAGAAAGGTCAACATACCTAAACTATTATAACTAAAAAATCTGGCAAATAAAATGAAAAAAAAAAGCAACAGCAAAAAAAAAAAACAGCAACAACAACAAGTACAAAAAAAAACTACCCAACCTCGCATCAGAAAGAACATGCAGCAAAAAATCTTAATTTATTTATGATAAGTGATAAATTTTATCATACAAAAGAAAGCCTACAAAATTCAACTAACGCATTCTCAGTAAGAAAAAAATACAATACAGCGGCATGATGTTGTCCCGTTGGGACAAGTATTTGCCATGATTCGAACAGCATTTTTCAGCCTTTCTTCATATGCGCTGCCTACTTTCCGTCTTATAACTCGTTGAGTATAACTCACCTTAAATAAAAGAATTATCTTTGAAATTTATTGATGAATATCTAATCAACATACACATGCTTGATTGATGGAAAATAAGTTCGAAAATTTTATTTTGACGAATGAATTTGATGTTTTAGGGTTAAAAAATAACATATTACTCTGAATTAAAAAACATTATAAAAAACCTTCATTTAGTTATTACTCACAGTATTTTCTAGAGGTATTATTGCAATAAATATAAATTATATGCTTGCAAATAAAAACTAACTTTTTTTTGAAATGAATTTCTTTTACTTAAAAACATATTTACAAAGCTGTTCTTTGTTAATTTAAAGAAATCTCATTTTAAACAACCAAACATTTTAAGTTATAAATTTAATTTTGAAGTTCATGTGGACCTTTGTTGATCATAAAAACCTTTGTTTTACTGGGTCATAATGAGTTTCAACTATTGACCTCCAAAACCTGTAAACAAATCTATTAACAGTTCCTGTTTGTTCAGCACTTACATGTTATTTATCTAGGATTTATTCTTTCAATTTTATTTGCGTTTGTAATCTGACCTTTCCAATAAAAATATGTCAAAATCAATTTATCATATTTGACAGTTTTCTTTTGTTTTAAGAAAATGTTATTTTATTGATTAATCAATTTGCTATCAATACGGTAAAAATAGATATTCCAGATCAATATCTTCTTTTAAATTCCTTATATTGCTTAAAGCTAATATTGATTTCCTCTCTTTCATATAATCTTGAAATAAACACTTCTTATTTCTTGGAAAATTTATTTTTTACTGGCTATTTGAGCTTTTTTCATTGAAATGAAATGAACTGATTTCCTTTTACTGACAGTTTCAACTTTGGGAAGGTACTCTGTATCAAATGAATTTTTAATGGGAAAAATAACATTCTGAATTTTGAAAGAATTAAAAAGCATCACAGGATAAAGAAATAATAGAAAATTAAAATTAAAAGAGAGTAGAACTTTTAATTAGAAATTTAGCATTTTATGATTAATTTTTTTTACTTTTATTTTACTTTTAAATTTTATTCGTAAGCATATAGCAGCTTAAACATAAAATAAATGATAACGAATCACTTTTATATATAAATTTAGAGATTAAAGTATTGAAAATTAATTGCACTATTAGATGAATTGTCAATGAATTGTACTGAGTGTTGTAAAATACAGATAGAGAGAGAAAAATGCAAGTTAAATGAAAAAAAAAATACTTTTCTTATTTTCCGAATGGTTTCAATTAAGGAAAACAGGAGAAAGACGAATTACAACATACTTACATTTACAAATGATAACAAAAGATTTGGAAATTTATATAATCTTTTAAACGAAAGTTGGAAATATCAGCTCCTCGAATCGTTAAAAAAATTATTTTTATTGGGTTGTTCGGAAAGTCATTTCGTATTCTTTTGTCAAAATGAAAAGAAATTTTCGTTTAATGAATAAATTATTTATTAAATTATAAAATTGCCATTCTGGTCTAATACCTTTTGCCATATTTTTGGTAGTAACATGATTACACGCTCATAAAAGTTTTGGTCTTTGCTGTAAAAAAAAACTGATCGAGGTGGTTTTTGGCCTCCTCATTTGAAGGAAAAATTTTGCAAATCAGTTCTGGTACTGATGTACTGTTAACACATCTTCTCCACACATATTGGCTAATTTATTTCTGGCTTGAACAGCATTTTTACCTTTTATAGCAAAAAAGAAAAAAATGACGAAAATGCTGTTTATTGCTCTCCATATTTAAAAGGGCACCATACAAAAACTACTGCGAAGAATCAGCTGCACTTTTTCACACTCAAGCCTTGCTATATCAGCTCTTAAAACATAAAATGATTTTGCGGTTTAAGTATGAAATTGGGTGCGAAAAATGCAATTAAATCCTTTGTCAGGAAAAAACGAAATTACTTTCCGAACAACCTAATATATTTTAGAAGTTTAATTTTTTGAACGATTAAAGCACTTAAAGCTATGACTAAAATGTTCTTACGGAAAAAATTCTGTTGAGAAACCTCTTTTTTTGTTATCAAAGCTGAGTGAATAATGTGGATTGTTTTATCACTCAGAATTCAGAAATTCATGGCAGAAATGTAAGATACTTTTCAATGGAATTTGATATCAAAGAATCAAATCGTTTATGTAAAACATGTTTTTCTTTTCATTTTCGTCAATTTTTTACAATTAAAAAGGATCATCAACTTTCCATTTAAGAAATATATCTGTAATTTTTTTATTGATTAGTCCTATCTTTCACAAGTTTTATATAAATGTTTCTTAGGTCAAAAACTTTGTAACATTGGAAATATATTATGGCTTAATCTTGCATCATAAACCCAAATTCAATCACATGCACCTTTGTTTTTTAACATTTTCAAAACAAAAAATAAATAAATAAAAACGAATTTCAGAATGGTCACTTTGATTTATGGATTTAATGTCTCAATTAAAAACTACAATTATTTACAGAAATGAGCTTTCTTTTTCATAAATTTCAGTAATAAAGCGATGACATTTTTATTGAATGCTTTACTGTGCACTATAGTTTTTGATTACCTGGCGCGTAAACAAATGAAGCTGACTGTTTTCCAACGCGGGAACCGGAAATTTACAACTGTTCATGAAAGAAGCTTGGGTTTTCAAGATTGATACTGAAAACACTCAATGACTGATCCTGAGATTTATTTATGGTCATAGCGATAGCACGCCACACTGGAAATTGCAGTAGTTTCAAATGGTACGCCAGTTGGTACCATTGGCGTGAGGGTTACCTTTTGATACCCCTTATGCTAATGGTCTCATCTTCTCCTTTATATTTTCCTTTAAGAATGCTTCGATCACATTGTTAAATATTTTTTTTACTGCTAGCCGTGTGCCGTTACATAGACGCGGTTGATTGATATTTCGCAATATTATGATCACCGATCCTACATTTAATTGAAGATTATGAGGTAGCAATCCTGACAAATACAGAGCGGTCAAGAATTCTGATGGATAGTTGATAATGTTGTCAAAAGTTTGACAGTTGGGAATAGATGTTTTAATTTACTTTGTGGTTTCTATGGGAAAAGAAAAGGGGCCTTCCTCACGCCTTAACAAAAATTAGCCGTATTGGTTGAGCCGTTCTCGAGTTCTGCGCTTAGCAACTCATTAGGCGATTCATTATTATTTATATAGATAGAACAGAAAAACAAAATGGGGATACAACATAATTTTAGGCATCTTCAGGATTTCTGCTTTTTTTACTGAACTATATTACTACATACTCATATATATATATATATATATTATATAAAAACTATATAACTAACTATATTTTTATTGAACTATATATGAATCTCCATCTCTACTGCTAATAAAGGAAAATGGGTATGTATGTGCATTCTGAACTATATAGGGCACACTATTTAACATACAGTAGCCAAATCTGTCAAAATCTTTTTGAAAGATTGCATTTATTAGATTTGATGGCTCATAACAGCAATTTTATTACTTTAATTAATCTATTAATTTGATTGCAAGATGTTTTATTTAAGAACTCTATACAATAATTGTTTCGTCGAAAAATATATCGGTGAAACATTATAAAAAAAGGAAAAAAAAATCATAGGAATAATGATATATTAAAATACAGTTACTTATGGCAATTAATAATAGTTAGGTAACCTTTAGCATCGGTTAAGGCCTTGTAAAGTCACCCCATTGAATTCATTAAAGGTTTTAGTTTTTCACTTGTTTTATTGTGATTCCATGTTTGCATTATTACTTAGTTGTTTTATTGTTGGCTTGCTTCTACGTATCAAGTTTTTTCCAGACGTCCTCACAGTCCCTAAATGGACTAAAAGTAGAGTTCAAGATAAATTTATTGCACTGGTGATTTGTTAAATAATCATTACTCGAAGTTTTTTTCACAAATCCAAATTTACAGACAACTTCTTGTGCATCAAATACAAAGAAGACAATGACATTTTCCACATATCCTTAAAATGTTCATAACATACAGTCTACAGAGTAGCACTCAAGATAAAATTTACCATCTAAACTGCCGAACATTTTTTTGCCTTTCTTTTCTTTCATGCAAGTAAACATCATCTAAGAATCTTTATTCAATTCCTCAAATATTTTGATATTCCTTAGCTTTCTCGCTCTTGTGGTATAACAGCATAACAGCCTTTATGGCTATATCTCCTGCTGTTTATATTCAAGTAATTCAAATACATATATTTTTTTTGTTCAGCCTATATATTTTCTTTTGAGTCAAAATCTGCTCTACTTCCAGGCTATTCTAGGAGTGAAACATGATTATTATCTGAAATTAGTTTTCACATACAGCGTCAGCATGACATGGAACCTATCCCTGCTGAGATATAAATTCTTCGTTACCTGGGGAAAAGATCACAAGCGAAAGACAGCAATCTAGAAACGAGTATTTAATTAAAATATTTCTGGGCATTTATATTCCCTCTATATCATGCTCAGGAATTCTGACCTCGTCTTGTACTTTTATAAAACCTCAGATCATAACACTGATTGAATGTTTAATAGTATTCATAATGCAATAATACAGCGTAAATCTATTCATGTTCTTCTCTTGGTATAATTTATACCACCGCTATTAAATAGTGAAATTTTGGTTTAATCACTATCTCACTGTTCTGATGTTCAGTGAAAATGGGTTTTTATTAGCTTAAGTCGTTTTAGAATTATGGAGTGGAAAGAAGATGGTCGCTAGGCAGGCATACAAAAGACAAAGTAAAGCCTGGAATTGATTCCGAAGAAGCCCAATTACTACGAATACTATCATCACGTTATTTTACATCTTTGCCTGTCTCTACCAATTTAAATTTTTAGAAATGAGTTTTCTTAGAGTAGATGTCCGCCAATTTTCTTTTTAATTCCATTAAAGCCTTGCTCATGCAAGACCAAAACCTAAAAAAAAGTTTTGAATGAGCAGTCAACGCTTTGCGCCCTTTCTTTTGTTTTTAATGTTTTCATAAATTCCTAAAATGAAAGAGTTCAAAAGCAGAAGCGACGAGTACATCAACACAGAACGACTGAGGAATGAAAATGAGGAAAAGGAAATTTATCCCTGTGATTATATACTGTGAGATTTTCATTGGTAGATTTTTATACATGTCGATTTGGAATTATAGGATACTCAATTAGTTTTAAGAAAATGAAGATCAACTAGAGGAAATAGTGTCCTTTGATAGTTCTTCCCATTTTAAATAGAATGTCCACAATTTAACAATGAGCGGATTCGCTACTTTCAATCTCCCCACATCGAATTAAAAGACATTCTTCATAAAGATCCCCATCCCCAACTTTATATTTTTTATAAAATGATTGACTTTTACTTTGAAATTTGATTTGATTGTTTAATAACTTTTAAATTCTGTTTTATCACGCTATTTCATTTTGTAGATTTTACAGGTTGACCAAAATTGAAAATTAGAAAGACATTTTTAAAACTTTAAAAATAAGATTAAATCTCATTACAGGTTTTGCGTAGTTTAATCAAAAATGGATTTTGCAATAAACTCCATCAACAATCCTTTAAAAATTTTTGGTTATAAAATGGCTTTTTCATGAAATTCAATAAATTTAGATATGAATTTCACAATTTATCCAATGATCATCACACTAAACTTCACATTACATTAAACCTTTTCACTTTGTATTCCCATCTGATTTTCTACTACCACGTGGACACAGTCACATACTTATTCTATCATCACGTTATTTTCCATCTTTGCCTGTCTTTACCAATTTAAATTTTTAGAAATGAGTTTTCTTAGAGTCTTTTAAAAATTTAGAATGCCGCTCTTAATTAGATGCCCACCAATTTTCTTTTTAATTTCATTATAGTTAAAACTTTGCTCATTCAATATCAAAACTTAAAGACAGTTTTGAATGACCAGTCAACACTTTGAGCCCTTCCTTTTGTTTTTAATGTTTTCATAAACTCACAAAATGAAAGACTTCAAAAGCAGAATCGACAAGTACATCAACACAGAACGACAGAGGAATGAAAATGAGAAAAAGGAAACGAAAGATTATCCCTGTGATTATATACTGTGAGATTTTCATTGGTAGTTTTTTACACACGTCAATTTGGGTAAGAGAATTATAGGAATCTTTTAAAAGATTATCTTACCTCGAATGTTTTATTCCTTCACTCTGGATGTGGAAACTTTTCGATGTAGGCAACTTTGCAAAGCTTCCTTGAGTATGTAATTATTTAAATATTGAGGATTATCTGGAAATCCCTTCTACACCCAAAATTATTGAGCTCATTAAATCTTTCCTCGTAGAGGGAACCAATTTTGATTCAGTTGGACTGTCTAAATAGGATGTCGCGCACTAAGTCAACTGTAATCAACTTGTTACCTCTGACAGCCTCAGTATGCAAATTTTCTCATTCAAAATGAATCTCAATAACTGATTGCGATAGTATATAGAATTTGCTTCAAGCTTAATATAGTCTCTTATTAATTAGTTAGTGAATTTCAGGGGAAATAGAGAGAAGTAAAGCCTTTTCAATGATGCAACAGGTTAAATGAATCTATTTATGTAAAGATGAATGTTTGTTTATATTTTATTCTACAAAAATACAATTTTTATCCGATCTTGATGATATTTGGCACACCTGCTCTTCCAGAAAAAAGGACCTGTCTGTTCAGAGATCGAAAATTGATTAAAATTTCAGCTAATTAATAGTTAATCGATTTTGCTTTTTTATTTCTATCTTTAGAACATAGCTATTACAAGAATAATGCTGCCAACATTTTGAGATTCAATTTAAAAAAATGCGAACTATATTTTATTTGTTTTTTGATTTTTTTAAAAAGAATTATCAACTTTTTAAATGCAATTTTAATGAATTGAAGCAATATTACTATAATTAAAATAAAATTAATTTCTCTTCAGTAATTTGGTCTATAAAATTTTTTTATTTTTCATCATTTCCATACTCTTTCATGTTCATTATTAACTTATTTTTTATGGTATTATTTTGTAAATATTTTTCTCTGATAGTTCTAACTATTCTAAAGGTTCTCAGCTTTTAAATCACTGCTTTTATTCGTACTTTTTATAACGACACTATAAGACATTCATTTTTTACTTTGTTTTTCTTAATACCAAAATTTATTTTAATTGTAATTTCTCAATTAATATAATTTTGGCTGACTTTATTTTAAACAATATAACTAACAAATGAAAAAAAAAACTTTATTGTTTGTAAAGTTGATTAATTTAAAAATTATGGCAGTTTGTTCCTTTGAAACAGTTAGTTGAAACAATTCTTTTAATCACATTTTGTTTAAATTAGCATAATAACCAA
>JAPMOQ010013711.1:0-11173 GCA_026543055.1 Argiope trifasciata
CAAACAGAATGATATTTATTTTCTTGTCGGCAATGAATAGATTCATTGAAATTGAAGGATACATGAAGGAGAAGCGTAATTAATATTTATTCTATATTTATTATTCTATTCCACAAACAAATATTCATTTTTATGTATTAGATTTGTATATTCTTTTAGGATTGTAATGCTTGGTGTTCTTTCAGAATGGTAATGAAAGAAACTATTTATTGTATCTCCTGATTTCTTTAATAATCGTGCCCTAATTCTCCAAACTTGGCAATCTTAAAACTACGGCAACCCCTTCCGTTCGAGTTTTTCAGAGGTTCATTAGAGGTTGACCCGTATCGGTCCAACATCAGCTCACATAAGTTATAAACAGCTTTAGTTTAAGCTTAACAAAGCCCACTGTAATCAGCCCTGTATTATATGAGCTATTCATCGTATACAGATGTAAATCAGAGGTTCCCGACCTTTTTTGAACTAATTTCCCCTTTTCCAGTGAATATTTCAATACCGCCTCCCTTTACATTCTTGATAAATAGGAGCGTTCATAACGCATGGTAAAAACTAGAATCAAGGTATCCGACTACGTTAAAAGCACTGTTATAGACCACATTGGCGAATATATATATACTTTTTTTTCTGTTAGTTCAAACTTTCCTCTTGCCAAAATAGCTAATTTTTTTTTTCTAAGAAAACGAAGGCCTAACCTATCATCCAGGATTGCAAATTTTTCAGCTAACATTTGTCCTTAACTTAAATTTTTTCAAAACTTTAATCTTCATAAAAATTTTCCACCATTAATATGATATATCAAAATCTAACAGAG
This sequence comes from Argiope trifasciata, assembly GCA_026543055.1. NCBI lineage: Eukaryota > Metazoa > Arthropoda > Arachnida > Araneae > Araneidae > Argiope > Argiope trifasciata. The sequence continues at coordinate 812 of JAPMOQ010013711.1, forward strand.
GTATTCTTGTAAAAGTTTCGGCTTGTGGTTCAAAGAATATGGACAATGAAATGAATTAAAAGTTTTATTATTGGTGAAATGCTTATGTGTTTTTAGAAAAGTTGAGTTATGATTTTATGAAAAAAATGCATATGTACGTATACTTTTACCCATAATTTATTGCAGCTCAAAATGTTTTCGATTTTGGTTCATTTTATCCACTTTTTTCTATAACTTGTGAACAAAGAAAAATAGGATTGCTGCTTTACCATTTTGGGCTGAATGCTAACCGATTTGATTCAATTTCATTAAAATTCAAGGCACATTTTCCTATTCCTGAAAATATATTATGTTTTCAAATACTTTTTTGTAGTTATTGCATTATAGTAATTTGTATTATAATCGATCAATACATATAAAACCCATAGTTGTAAATCGTTTTAAAAAAATCGAATTTTTCAAACATTTTCCTTCGGACGTCATCGGATACTTTAAATAAAAAAAAAATACTTATAGAATATTGTTGTAATGAAAACGCCACTGAAATTCTTCTTTATTTAAAAAAGAGGGAAAGACAGTTTTAGCTTGCCTGTTATAAGGACACGCAGTTGTTACCTTTGAGAATGACTTGCATGACATTTGTGTTCAATAACTATATAATATGAAACTTTAACTTGGACTTAGCATTTCTACTGAATCTATTGTATCTTTGGCGAGTGATTTGGAGATTAATCCTTGGTAAATAGATGCGGTTGATATCCGAATTTTTATTTTTTACCAGCGGGTGACCGAGCTCCGCTCGGAGGAAACAGGTATCGAAGCTAACTCGAAGATTTAAATTTTCAATTGTGATTTATCAAAACAATACATGCCATAAGAACATTTGTGAAACCATTGGTAAAAAGATAACCGGTTAAACCTCGGCTTTTCATCGTCCACCAGCGATGTCATGCCTTGATGTTCCATTGGAAATCTCCATCTGCACTTCCATGTTTGCTGACCATGCACGGAGCGCTTGGGTTCCTATCACCACACGGGTTATGGATCATCCATTTCGAGATCAGTTCCTTGAGTTCCGGATCATCTTCTGGAAACTTTATTAGTTCGCCATTTTAGCTATAGATGGCAGCACGTTACCGCTTGAAACCTATTAGCCATTATGGCGAACTAATAAAGTTTGAAAATATCCTATCTGTAACTCCGAACTGCTCGACCGTAGCGCTTCAAAACTGGCGCCAATCGATTCCTCGTGGCCAAAAACCCCAGACCCCCAAATTTACCGGAGTTTATTAATTCTGGGGCGATTTTCGACTTGGCAACCATTCCTTGTATTATAGTATAAGATTTTAGATAATTGTACTATGCCTATAACCCTCCCGTAGGTGTAAACAATAAGCTGACCGAGTTTCATCGCATTTGGATGAACGGTCTAGGAGGGCATATGGGACATACAGACAACGCATTCATTTTTACTTATATGGAATTTTTTATTATAATAAACACTTTAACTTTTTTGATACTTCTAATAACGTATTGTTTTGATTTTTTTCGAGGACTTTTGCGATAAAATCCTTATAAATTTAATCCAACAATTAAGTCGATACAAACGAATATTCTCCTCCGTTCTCTTCAAACTTCTGCACCACACTAATGGGAAGGTTTTTGATCCCTGTCATCATAGTTAACTCCTTAACAGTCATATCTGTACGTGATAGCATGATCGATTTATCGCTTTTTAAGCGAATAAGCTATAATTTGATCCTACGGCAGTTCGATTAAAAAAGTTATATATATTAACCGTTTGAGTGCCACGGGCCTTTCTCATTTCGAGATCGAAACTTGCCAAGCGGCGCGATAGCGCTTGTTTCATTCCGTGTCGAAAATTGCCAAGCGTCGCGATAGCGCTTGTTATATTCCGTGTCGAAAATTGCCAAGCGACGCGATAGCCCTTGTTTAATTCCGTGTCGAAAATTGCCAAGCGACGCGATAGCGCTTGTTTTATTCCGTGTCGAAACTTTCCAACCAGCACGATAGCGCTTGTTTTATTTGGAAATAATAATAATAATAATAATAATATTTATATAATAACAACAAAATGAAAAAAAACGCAACATTGTGTCTTCACAAGCATGTGTGTAAATTTTAATAATATTTGCATCCAAATGATAAATTCAAATTAAAATTCGTTTTTTATCACCTATCTCGTTCAATAAATATTTTATTATTGTTTTTTTATAGTTTATTCTACATAGCATACTTCATTACATTATTATAGCGATTTGTAAATGAATTTTTTATATGAATAAAAGTATGTAAACCTATAAAATGTAAAATTACTCCAATTTTATCTTTTTTTTACCGAAGATTGACTGTAAAGTTGTGCATCGAGAAAAACCGAGCCTGCTGTGATTATGGGCTTCGCAGCCCAGAGCGTTACTGTTTTCAGAAAAGAACAGAAGAAGCGCGATCGCGCCGCTTGGCACTCAAACGGTTAAACTAACATATCAAGTATTACTTGAATTCTTAATCAAATCATTTTTGAAACGGTAGTATTATCTTATTAAATAGAAGGAAAAAAAGTTTTAAATTAGCATGCACTTTGTCCGTCAACATATGTGACGAATCTTTGGTGGTATCGAGTTTCGAACCTGCAACCCTAGAATCTCAAAGTCGAGTTGAGTTGAGTTGGTATTTAACCCTGTACAGGTCGAGTGGATTACAATAAGACTTTAAGTGAGATTAATGTTTAAAAAATAATTAAGAAGTGCCTAGTTATGTTTACAGTTGATTAAAGAATGTTGATTAATTATTTTGGAGTTTTATTTTGATTTAAAAATGGACTACAATTGTAATCCGCGAGACCTTTTACGTGACTTTATAGAGCGTGACCGGTGCAGGGTTAAGGTATCCGACTATGTTAACACCACTGGTTATCTATCACATTGGTCAATGGTTTTTTAATGTTATTTCTTCTAGTATAGACTTTCCTCTTTTCAAAACATTTTATCTTTTTTAGACAAACGAAGTCCTTCCCCATGATCCAGAGTCGCATATTGTTTAGCTAATATTTGTCTTTCATTTCAATTTTCTAAAAACTTTCATTTTCATAAAAATTCTCCACCGTTAACATGATATCACCAAAAATAATAGAGGTATTTACATAAAAATTTCAGCGTGTGTTTTAAATAATATGGGCAATGAAATGAACTAAAAGTTTGATTCTGTGTGAAATAGTTTTTCATTTATAGGGTTTTTAGAAAAATCAAGTTGCAAATTTTTGAAAAAAATGCATATATACGTATATTTTTACCCATAAATTATACTACTGGTTATCTAACCCATAAATTACCCATCAATTCTTTGCATCCCAAGATTTTTCTTAGCTTTTGGTTCATTTTATTCATCATTATATTGTATAACTTGTGTTTGAAGGAAAATAGGATGGCTGCATTAGCATTTTGTGTGGAGTATTAATCATTTTGTTTAAATTTCATTAACATTTACTACCAATTTTCTTATTTCTCAAAATACATTTTCAAATAATATTTTTGTATTTATAGAATTTTTTATTATAATTGACAATACATCTAAAAACCATAGATTCAAATAGTTTCTAAAAAATACAATTTTTCAAATTTTTTCCTTCGAACGTAGTCGGATACCTTAATGCTACAAGTGCCATTTTTGGCCATTTTGCGCCACATCCTTGAGATTAAAATATTTATTTCCATTAATGATGAAATCTAGTTATGGAATGTTTACAAAATCCTAATGCCTGAAAGTGTTTATCTGCGTGTAATGAAAAGCGTAACAATGATGTAATGTTTGGTATTTTTTGCGTACAGCTGACCACCCAGCCACCATTGAACGTAGCAGTATTGACAGGATTTTTGTAATGTATGGTACTGCACTAAAAATGGGATGAATATTTATATAGGATTATAAAACGCTATATATATATATTTTTTTTAAAACTAGAAAGCCAAATATGCGGGATTTCGGAAAGCAATTCGTCCAATTCAGGGCGAGTCTTCTGAAAACATGCAAAACGTTGAATAGAAAACCCTGGACACTCTACAAGAATGTGAAAAACAGAAATAGGATTTTTACACATAGAACAAAATGGTGTTGGGTCCCCCATCAACAAATGTCGGTGGGTGAATCGAATATGTTCAATTCTCAACTTAGTTAAAATAGTGACCAGATTTCTGCTGTGTAAGTTGAGATTTTACCATCGGATCAAAGTAAAATTTTGCCAAAATTTAAAAAGAAAGCACAGGGCAAATGTATGTTCCCATTTTCAAAATAATGAGATTTCTAATCACAACTATTTATTGAGATCATGAATACCTGTAATAGCCTAGATAAAAATATTTGGGTTTTTTTTTTTTTTTTTGCTAAAAAAGAGGGTTTTGTTTAGTTTAGCGATATTAATCACATCGCCTACAATGATGTGTCTGAGACGCGCATTGAATTATTCAATTTTTAATCTGTTATTAAGTGAAAAGTACTAAATAATTTAAAATGCAAAAAATCACTTGAAACGTATTATTATTAAAGGAATTGAAATAATAGTAAATACGACAATTAGGAAGCTATTAATTTCGTCATTTAATTAGGAAGTTAGGTAAATTCGTATGTCAAGTGGTTAACAACCCGTTTTGAAGCAACAATAGAGCTATTTTGGGATGGACCTCGTCATTTTGAGCCATGATCAGATGACGAGGATGACACTTGAGCTGGTACCCCTCTTTCCAAACTACCAGACCACACCAGTGGTGGTACGTTTGACCCTGATGGATTTAACGTGTACCAGACCCGTTTACACAGCGGTTCTATAGTGGAATCGGGTCTCGAAACTGTAATTCTCCGGTTCCGAAGCCGAGACCTTACCACCAGGCGACCGCGGAACACTAAAAAAAAGGGGGGGGGGAAGGAGCTGAATGGTGAGGAAAAAATTTTAAATTGTATTGGTTCATATCCATCAGTTCAGTTCTCCCATCAAACAGTTATGTCTGTTTCCCCATCAAACATTTGACTTGTCTCTGAATATTTTAACAGCCAAAGCACGTGAGAGGTGGTTTTCGAAAGTTTGCTTTGTTTTAGGAAAGCTTTTTTGCTTTTAAATAGATTCAGTTTTTGTTTTACGGGCGAAGGTATGTTCCTTTTTCTAAAATAATAAGATTTCTATTCACAACTATTTGTTGAGATCATAAATAACTGTAATAGCCAAGATAAAGATTTTTTTTCTGCTAAAAAAAGGAGTTTCATTTCGTTTAGTTTTGTTATATTAACGTCCCGTTTTGAAGCAACACTAGGGATATTTTGGTACGGATCTCGTGATTTTGAATCATGATCAGATGACAAGGACGACACCTGAGTTAGCACCCCCCGCCGAAAATTTGCTTTAAGTTTTGGAAAGTTTCTGCTTTTAGATAGATTTAGTTTTTGCTTTAGAGGCGAAGGTATGTTGAGAACTATTTGTTGAGATCATATATAACTATAATAGCCAAGATAAAGATATTTGTTGTTGTTGTTGTTTTCTACTAAAAAGGTTTTTTTTTGTTTAGTTTAGTTATACTAACGTCCTGTTTTGAAGCAACACTAGGGCTATTTCGGGACAGACCAGTATTGGTCCATATGCATCAGTTCTCTCATCAAATAGTTATGCTAGTTTCCCCATCAAACATTTGACTTGTTTCTGAATATTTTAATAGCAAAAACACGTGAGAAGAGGTATCCCAAAGTCGCAAAGGGGTAAAAAAAAGTCAGATAAATCTCGATTCATTTATATAATAGACGAGAGGTAAACACTTAAACCATAGCACTCTCGTAAAAAGTGTTTGCCGTATCCTCTGAGTCAAGTTCAAACCAGCTAATTTATGGCCTATAAAATTGTTTTTAAGGACCCGAACAGCCTCGGAAGACATCAGTTATAGAAATTTCAGTAGAATTCAGGCCTTTTGCTGCACGTTTTCCTATGAAGTGAACGTGACAAATGTTACCCGATTGTGCTATAAAAGCATGCAATGAAAATCAAGTTTCTTTTAAAGAAAGGGAATATTTTTCTGGAGTTATTTTTCTTATTGATAAGAATGTCAAATCAATCATTATTAATTAACTTGATGATACCCGACGAGTTTTTGCAGCCAAAAAATAATTTTAACTGCAATCAATCAATAATTTTGCAATGTTTTATCGAAATAGAATGAACGGTAGGACAGTATATAAAATACGGATAAACAAATATTCATTTTTATACATTAGATTTGTGCATTCTTTTAGAATTGTGAAACTTGGTATTCTTTCAGAATGGTCATGAAAGGAATTATTTATTGTATCTCGTGATTCGTTTCATATTCGTTTAGAATTCTCCAGTTTAATGATAGAAAATAGGATTAAAATAGTTTCTTTTAAAATCGATTTAACATAGAAATATATTTATACCATAAAATAGTTAATATAGTTCAAAAGATAATTTCGGAAAATTAAGATGCTACGAAATTATTTGTAGTACAATATTTTTGGCAACTACTGCGAAAAACGATAAAATATAGTTAAAATTTTAAACCCCCAGTGTTGGTTTCCCCAAAACTTTCTCGGATAATCTGCAAGACATTACATAAAATGCGAACAAATATCCTTTTTTATATATTAGATTTGTGTATTCTTTTAGAATTGTCAAACTTGGTGTTCTTTCAGAATGGTGATGACAGAAACTATTTTTTGCATCTCGTGATTCGTTTCATATTCGTTCAACATTCTCAAGTTTACTTTTAAAAAATGTGATTAAAATATTTTCTTTCAAAATGGATTAAAAATAGAAAATATATTTTAACCATAAAATCATTAATATAGTGGAAAATATAATTTTTTGAAAATTAAGATGGTGCAGAATTATTTGTACAAAAATATTTTTGGATGTTACTACATAAAACGCTAACATTTAATTAAAATTTCAAACCCCCCAGGATTGATATCCACAATACTTCTCGCATAATCTGTCATAAATTTGTTACCTCTTGGAATGACTTGCATGACATTTGTGTTCAATAGATATACAATATTAACTTGGATTATAATTTCTAATGAATCTATTGCGTCTCCTCCGCGAGCTATTTGGTGATGAATCCATGGTAAATAGATGCGGTTAAGATCCGAAATTTTATTTTTTATTTTAGATAATTGTACTATGCCTATAAACATCCAGAAGATGTAAGCAATGAACTTACCAAGTGTCATCGGAATCGGATGAACGGTTTAGGAAGGCATAAGAGACATACAGACATTCATTTTTATTTGTATAGATTATTATATTTCTAACTACCCTCGGATCCAATTCGTTCATCAATGTTAATGATCATTAAACTTTTAAATTAAATATTTTTTGTCATTTGATCTTAACGGTTTCTTTAACAAAATATTTTTTTTATTTGAAATTTTGATAGATATACAAGAAATATTGTTTCAAACCCTTATGCCGTTATAATTGTGTTTACTTTCCTATGCGTTTCCTTAATTATTTGTCTCTATCTTCTCATCCAATCATATTAAATGAAAGTGTAGTATTTAAAATTGAATATTTTACCATTAGCCACCTTTTTCAACCAGATTGTTCTCCAATCATAATACTAATTAAAATTTTCTTTTAGTAGTTTCTTTATAAAAATATTTTTAAGTTTCAAATTTTTATAGTCATATATTCACTCATTCTATCATAGCAAAATCTAAGCCGTAATATACTATGTATTTCTCTGGGCCGCGGTAGCCTGGTTGGCAGACCGTCAGTCTCGTAACCTAAAGATAGCGAGTTCTGCCCTCGTCTTGTCCAAAGACCGCCTCGTTGGCTAATGGCAGTGGGGGCACGTTCAATAGGTCGTGACTGCAAAGTTATCCAAGTTCTCATAACCTCTGGAGGGTACTGAATCAGGGATGAGTTGGATCTTAATTCTGACTTGCGGATGGATGAATGAGTTCGACCGCACCCTCAAAAGTGTTATGTCATGTGCGTTCGAGCAAAATCGTACTGTCCCCTGAACGGTGCTCGTTAACAACAACGACACCTGAGATGGCACCCCCCCTCTCCACACCACATCAGTGGGAGGACGTTTGGCCTGACGGATTTAACATGCAGCAGTCCCCCTTACACGATGGTCATTCGTTGGAATTGAGTCTCAAACCTGAAAATCTATGGCTCCTGAGTCATTACTAGAAGGCCAAGGTCCCGATACAGGTGGATTCTCGAATAACTACCATCATTAAATGCATGGAGCATTTGTTGTTTAGTTTAGTTATATTAACGTCCCATTTTGGAGCAACACAAGTTATTTTAGCCCTAACCTCGTCATATTAAACCGCGGTCAGATGAGGAGGATGACACCTGAGCTGGCACACCCCTCTCCAAATTTTCATACCACACCAACGAAGGAGGCCAGACAAATTTGACGTGCACCAGACCCGCGTATACGGCGGTTCTTTCCATTTGATAAGAATCACGTGAGCATTCATCGATTGCATCATGTAAAATTAGAATTATTCCGGTCTTTCCTTCATTTATATCGTACTTCTAGTACACAACCGACCACCCCGCCTCCACTAAACGTAGCAGTATCGACAGGATTTGTGGTGATCGACTGTTGAATAAGTAGTGACCAACCTTACATGGACCGATCCGTCAAACGAACATTCCTTTTGGGGTAGTAAATAGCTGTCTTTCTCCCCACCTGCACACTCTCAAACAGTCGGAATAGAAACTGTCCATCTTTGACATCATATTCTTCAGGGTTTTGAGATGACCTGGTACCATCAGTACTGTACTTAAATCATTATTTACAATCTTTCGGTTTTTCCTTTCCTCTGAGATCTCAATACATTCCATTCAATGGTGGCAAACCGTACCCATTTCTGCACAAATGCGTTTATTTTTCTTCGAAATGAAGAGAAATGGAGTAATTTTAGAGTCGGTGGCTTATTTAGATAGTTTGCGGTTATTGTCAATATGCATTATGAACTCACTTTTAATACGATGATAAGCTTACATTCACATTTTTATTTTATTTTAATAATTTTTTTTTACTTTATTAACTTTCTGGATACGTGTTTATTTCTTTATTATGAATTCAGACTTCTTCTTGTATACAGCCGACCACCCCGCCTCCACTGAAAGTAGCAGTATCGACAGGATATGTATTCAGACTGCCCGACATCCAAGCTTCAATATAATTTTAATGAAACATATGTTCGGTTTTACAAATAAAACTATAACGCAGTTAATGTTGTGAACAGATAAGAACTTGATTAATCATGCCTGATAAAGTTTTGATATTATTCTCATATTATATATTCATAAGTTAAGTATTGCTCTATTCCAACTATTAGTTCACTTTATCTCTCTATATATTTATTTATAAATCTTGTTCAAATTTTCGGTCGCTAACAAAACACTTTTTATTCATAGACTCATGTTCTAATGCAGTTTTTAAAACTTGTAGTCAATGGAGTTTGATGTTAAGGTTTTTTTTTTTTCAAATATTAAATTAAAATTTTCCAGCAATTTCTATTTTGGTTGCCAAATACATCGCCAAATGACCAAACGGTCGCCAAATTTTTAAAAAAGCTCCGAGATTACCGACTCGACACCCGATCATAAATAATATAAGATTATATATAAATAATAGAAAAAAAATAAGTAGGAATTGAATTTAAAAAATTTATATTACTTGTTTACAAATGAATTGACAATCAGCTAAATAACGTTTTTAAATCGAAATGTTAACGGTCTTTCTCAGATTAACGGCCATATATAGTAGAACAGTGGAATATCCGCTGCTAATTGGAGTTAAAATTTCGAAACAAATATTCATAACTTTAATTTTATTATCAAACCAAAATTTGACTCACTGTAGGAAATTAGTAATTATACACACACAAACCTACGTGTTAAAATACGATTTGTTTATCTTATATAAATAAAAATGAATTTTTGTATGTATCTTATGCCTTCCTAAACCATTCATCCTATTGCGATGAAACTTGATCAGCTTATTGCTTATTTCTACGAGATGGGTATACGCATAGTACAATTATCTAAAAAAACTTAAAAAATTCATATTCCAACCGCATTTATTTACCACGGATTAATTTCCAAATAGCTCTCCGAGGAGACTATAGATTCTGTAGAAAGGCTAAATCCAAGTTAAAATTTAATATTTTGTAACTATAGTAAGAAAATATCATTCAAATCGTTCTGAGAAGTAAAAACTTTTTACAGATTATGCGAGGATCTTTTGGGTAGACCAACCCTAGGGTTGTTAAATTTTAATTAAATTTTAAAGTGTTTCGCAGTAGCTACGAAAAATATTGTAGTACAAATAATTTCGCACC
>JAPMOQ010013711.1:21173-35417 GCA_026543055.1 Argiope trifasciata
AAAATAACTAAACTAAACTAAACTCTTATTTTACAAGCTTCTTTAACAATGGAAACTTTTTAAATTAAACTTTTATTCTCACCTTAAGTTTTAAATTAAAAATTGAACAATTATTAAGAGTTTATAACTAGATATAGATAAATTCTAATATAATGGATAATAAATTCTCATTATCTCTGAATATAAATAAATTCAGGGATAATTAGAGTTTATTATGCATAAGCAATTTAAAAATTAAGTCAACAAAATTGATGCTATGCATTAAAAATGAAATCAACAAAATTGCTGTTGTGCATTAAAAATTAAATCAATTAAATTGCTGCTATGCATTAAAAATGAAATCAATAAATTTGCTATCGTGCATTAAAAATGAAATCAATAAATTTGCTATCGTGCATTAAAAATTAAATTAATTAAATTGCTGCTATGCAATAAAAATTAAATCAATAAAATTGTTGTTGAGCATTAAAAATTAAATCAATTAAATTGCTGCTATGCAATAAAAATTAAATCAATAAAATTGCTGTTATACATTGAAAATTAAATCAGTAAAATTATTGTTATGCATATTTTCAATGCCAAAGAGTTAGTACTCGAGTGCAGTACAGTATACTTCTTGAAAGCTCAAAAACCATGTGAAATAATAAAATTTTATCTCCTGATTGAATTGAATTTCTGCTGTAATCTCATGTAATACAAAAAGTATCCTACATCCTAAAAGAATGGGCCATTGTTTTCTTGCTAAGTTCAGAACTAAAAAATGAGTAATTATATCTTTTATTTATTATTATACCAGCTCCGTTCACAGCAAACCTTTTCTTTTGATTTAATCATGTCAGCTAACTGCATGAAATTTAAAAACAAAAAGGAATAATTTAATGAGTTAATTTTAATAAAAATCACTGGGAAACAATGAATATGATATGCATATATGTACTTTTAACTATTTATAACAATAACAAATGAAACATCTGCGTAATAAAAGAGTGGGTATGTTTCCTTCATATTTCCCACGTTCCGATAAAAACAATCATTGTTTGATTAGATGTGAATGTATCATGTAAATGACTCATCTTAATGGAAACATATGCAGAGATAAACAAAAACAAATATAGTGAGTCAGCTGCAGCTGCTTTTAATAATGATGTTTTGTGTGTGTGTGTGCGTGTGTGTGGAAGTTTTAAATAGCTTTCCCTAAAATAATGACTCAAATCGGAATTCAGCATCTTATTCCTTTATCATAAAAAAGGATATTTTATGAAGCCATAACTTATTTTAACTCAACTATAGACCATGTCCTTTTGTTTGACAGTGCTGTTGTTTCAGAATGGATTATCTATTTCAATTTTGCACGTTTTAGATTTCACTTTTAACTTCCCATATAATACACTGATGGAAAAAAAATCCCAACACCAAGAAAAAATTATTGTACAGTAATGAAATTTTAGGAATACATTTGTCTAGGTAACATATTTAATTGATTAAAGTTTCAAGATCACAGGTAGAGCCATTGGCGAGAAGAGCCATTTCAAATGTAAAATGTTGGTACATTTTTAACCGGTGTAACCGCCAGAATTTTGAATGCAAGCATGTACAAGTGCATGCATTGTGTCGTACAGGTGTCGGATATCAGTTTGTGGGATGGAGTTCCATGCCTGTTGCACTTGGGCGGTGGTCAATGCAGGGACGGTTAATGCTGATTGTGGATGACGCTGGAGTTGCCGTCCAATGATGCCCCATACGTGCTCGATTGGAGAAATATCTGGTGATCTAGCAGGCCAAGGCAACATGTAGACACTCTGTAGAGCATGTTGGGTTACAAAAGCGGTATGAGGGCGAGCGTTATCCTGTTGGAAAACACAACCCTAAATGCTGTTTATGAATGGCAGCACAACAGGTTGTATCACTAGATTGACGTACAAATTTGCAGTCAGGGGGCGTGGGATAACCACGAGAGTGCTCCTGCTGTCATACGAAATTGCTCCCCAAACCATAACTCCAGGAGAAGGCCATGTGTGTCTACGCCGCAGACAGGTCACTAGCAGGCGCTCGCTTGATCTCCTTCTAACCAACAAACGGCTATCACTGCGACCAAGGCAGAACCGGCTTTCATCAGAAAACACAACAGATTTCCACTCCGTCCTCCAATGAGCTCCAGCTTGACACCACTCACGTCGCAACCGGCAGTGGTTTAGAGTCAGTGGAATGCACTGTACAGGGCGTCTGGCTCGGAGCTGTCCTTGAAGTAACTGATTTGTAACAGTTAGTTGTGTCACTGTGGTGCCAACTGCAGCTCGAATTTCAGCTGCAGACGCAGTACGATTAGTCACAGCCATACGCCGAATACGACGGTCTTCCCTCTCAGTAGTACCACGTGGCCGCCCGAAACCTGGTCTTCTTGAGGCAGTACCTTCCCTTGACCACTGCCGCCAATACTCATGCACAGTGGATACATTCCTGCCAAATCTTTCAGCAATATCGCGGAAAGAAAACCCACCTTCTCATAGCCCGACAACACTACCTCGTTCAAACTCAGTGAGCTGTTGATAATGGCTTCTTCGTCTTCTCAGAGGTATCCTTGACTAGCATTAATCCACTACGTCAAATCTCAACTGTAAATAACGATCACGAACCTTACAGCGCTTATTTAAAGCAAACCTCATTTGCATGTTCATAGTGTCGCTACTAGCGCCACACTTACACGCGTAGCTTGAAATTTGAATCGACTTCATCTTTCAGATGTATAAACACGCCTAGCAAATTTCATTTATTTAGCACAGCTCCTTCCTAGTGTTGGGATTTTTTTCCATCAGTGTATATATATATATATATATATATATAATATTTTATGTACTATTTTTAAACTACTATTATAAAATACTAAAATATTCTTTGAAAGTGTAGTATATTTTGAGAAATAGGAAAAATCGAAATAATTTTTAATCAAATTTAACCAAACTGGCTAACTTTCTACACAAAATTAGGATGCAGCTATCCTATTTTTCTTTGTGCATAAGTTATAAAATACAATGATGAATAAACGAATCAAAATCTAAGAAACATTTTGAGACTCAAAGAAGTGGTTACGGGTAAAAATATAGGTATATGTGCATTTTTCCCATTAATTCACATTTTAATTTTTCTATAAACACTTATAAAAGAAAAAGTATTTCACCAATAATACAACTTTTGGCTGAGTTCATTGCCCATATTATTTAAAACACACATTGAAATTTAAATACAAATACCTCTATTAGTTTTTAAGATATCCTGTTAACGGTGGAGAATTTCTATGAAAATTAAAGACATTTTTAACTGGTAAAATATGATTTGCTTAAAATTCCCCTGAATGAGAAGTCAGGCCTTCCTTCTCCTAGAATAGATAAACTGCTTTAAAAACAAAAAAGTCTGAACTACACGAAATTACAATTTAAAAAAATCGCCAGTGTGGTCGATAACTAGTGTTAATAACGCAGTCGGATACTTTAAGACCTATGATATTTTTCTTTTGATATGCATGTGAACACGTTAACTCAAAAACACAAACTCATTTTTAACTTAACCAACACGATAATGATTTCTTTTTATTTGAATTTCTTTTATTTTATTAAACTTAGTATATTTTTTATGCATCTACTTTCTTAATACGAGGAAAATTATTCATGAGAATTTACGGAAAAAAAAAACTTAAACCTCTTAAATATTAATCAGATTTATGGATTTATTTCCTTGTTTATAACAAAAGTAGATCATTATTATTATAGCTCATAAAGTAAAAATAATTGCAAGCAAGTAGAACAGTAAAAAAATATATTTAGACAAGAACTATTGAGATATAAAACTTAACCTTTAAAATAAGAAATTCATATTCCAGAGTATTACAATTAGCAATTTCAAATTAACTATGCTTAGCTTATTAATCTAAATAATTCATGATGATTTTGACAAACTCTAGTCCTAAAAATATGTAATTTTTTTAAGAAATTTAATTAACAGTTATTCTTCTTAAAAAGTTTATTCATTTAGCAACTATAATGATAATTTTATATAGGCCTTAAGTACTTAACTTGCTAATCAGAAATCAGTCCCTGTCTATAACTGTTCACAGACATAGTATCTATTTTTAATAATGTACATACCATTCATACTGTGGTATGATGAGTTGAAATCAAAAATTTACCTAATTATAGTTTTCGTATGTACTCATATTTATAAGTAGATAACATTTTGGTTTTCCTAACTAAAAAATTAATAACTAAAGTCGTTTCATTTCATACCACTAATCGTAAATTAAAAACTCGTGAAATAAATATGTGAAGTTTTTTTTTACTAGTTTTGATGTAAATAAAATGCGAAATTAATGTTTACTCTTTCCATACTATCAAATTTAATATTATTAGAATTCTAAGAGATGGCTTCATGTTATGTTCGTTCAATAAACATAAAATCAAAAATCCGCTTTTGAAAAATTGCATATACAAATATGCTGCTCATCAAATCATGGTAATAAAAGCTGTTTGTAAACAAAAATAATCTTTATGAACAAAGGACATACTCGTGATTTTTTAATTTGGAATATGAGAAAATATGTGCTGCCATCTCGCGTGCTAGTTGAAAAACAAAATCCTATCAAAATTATTGGAAATAAGAAATATGAGTTTCATATTAGATCCTATCTGATTTTGAAAATAATTATGCTAAAAATTGTTATCAAGCATTAAATGGGGTATCACTGACATTCAATTTAATTAAAGAATATTTTTACTTTATCGACTTCTAAAAACATATATTTACAAATTGATAATCACCCAGCATTTCAATGAATTAATATAGAGAAATATATATTCTATGCTTATGGATCAATATTTTTTTTTATGTTGCTAGCTCAATATGTTTAAAAAATTAGTATTTATTTGTCACATCTATACGTAAAAAGAATATTATAGAAAAAGAAATGTATAACAATTTTGAAATAGTAGGGTTTTTTTAATAATTCTTTTTATATTCTGAGTTGTTTTTAATATTTTTCTCCCTAACGAAAGTCCGTTTTTATTTATTTATTTTGTTGTAATACAAGTAAAATTCGATGTAAAACGTTAGTTTATCGATATAAATAAAAATGAATGTTTGTCTGCATGTCTCTTATGCCTTCCTAAACCATACATACGATTGTGATGAAATATGGTCAGCTTATTGCTTGCGTATACGGGACGGTCATAGGGATATACTAATCCAAATAAAAATAAAAATTCGAATTTCAACAACATTTATTTACCAAAAATTAATCTCCAAATAACTATCTGGGGAGTCACAATAGATTTCGTAGAAATGTTACATCCAAGTTAGAGGTTAATACTTTGTAACTATAATATGCAAATGTCATTCTCAGAGGTAACTTTATTACAGAACGTGCGAAAACGTTTTGGGAAGCCAACCGTGGGGTATTTTAATTTCAATTAAATTTTAGAGTTTTTCGTAGTAACAACTATTAAAAATACTGTTATACAAATAATTTTGTCCCATCATCTTAATTTTCAAAAATTATCTTTTCAATTACATTAACGATTTCATGGTATACATTTATTTTCCATGTTTAATCAATTTTAAAAGAAAAACATTTTAATCATCTTTTTTAAAATTAAACTTGAGAATTCTGAACGAATATGAAACGAATCACGAGATTGAATAAATAGTTTCTTTCATTACCATTCTGAAAGGACACCAAGTTTTATAATTCTAAAAGAATACACAAATCTGATATATAGAAGTGAATATTTTTTTGCTCGTATTTTATATACTGACGTGCCGTTTATCCTATTTGGATACAACATTGTCAAATGATTGATTGATTGCACTTAATATTAATTTTTTTTCAGCGGCAGCAACACGCCGGGTACAGTTTGTTGTTATGTATGTATTGTTTCACTTTTTTTGAATAAAAATAATTTTTCAAAAGCATCGGTGCATTTATCCTGGAAAGGTTCCAACTTTTTATGTTGCTGAAAAATATTGAGTAGGGATTAGAGCTGTAATTACTCTGTACTTATAATAAAGCTCAATGTGTGTGTGTGTGTGTGTGTGTGTGTGTGTGTGTGTGTGTGTGTGTTGGCGCTCTACAGGCCAGACCGTTGGACCTACAGCTACCAATTTTGGTACATGTGCACCTTGAAGGGCGGGAATGTGCACTTCTGTGCCCTTTTTTAGAATTTTTAATTAGAATTTGAATGAATTAAAAATTAAGCAAAATTTCGACGTTTATCCGCTATAACTTCCGAAAATATTATCGCACAAGGATGATTTTTGCATCCATTTAAAGATTAAAAAATTAGCTTTCTAATGGTTACAGTGTTTTAATGTATAACTTAAATATCTATTTTTAACGAATTTTTAAAGAAATATTTATTTTAACCATGTTTTTTTAGCACGTGATTGGATCAAATAAAAGAAAACAATGCGGAAGTTCAGATTTAAAAAAAACGATCATCGCAAATTAAATCTAAAGACATACAACTTTCAGCACGTGACTGGATAAAATAAAAGAAATATAAAATGAGATATTTTCTAAAAACATAAATACAAAGCAAAGGTTTCTCTAATCGTTTGCTATATCAAAATCATTAATTCAATAAATTATCTTTATTTATACAGGATAAGCATTCATTAAAACTGACTGATTTATAAAATTAAAGAATATTTTTAGGAAAACGTGTTTGTTTAGAACATTCCGTCCATCATCTTAAAGAAAATATTAATTTCAGGCCAATAATGCCCGGAATGACTTCAAGGCCAATGAATATATGATTTAATTGAAATTTTTAGAACGCATTACTCATGGCGAACCAGCTGGTCGCCAAAGGCGGCTAGTTACTAATAAATAAAACAAATTTTACCTAAAGTAAATTTAAAGTTCAAGCAACTTAGCATTATTAACCCGAGCTATGAATTCAACTTCCTTATTAGATTATACATCCTACAAAGAATTTTTTTAGATATCTTAATTCCTATAATAATACAAGTGGCTTTTGAGATACTGAAGCTTTCCTGTATCATGATTGCAATTTTATTAATTTATAAATTATTAATTAACTTACTTAATTAAAAAATAGAGAAATTATTTTCCTTTTTTTTTTTCTCAATTGTCAATAAAATTTTAAAATGTTTAAACTCAAGCACATTCGCTCATGTAGCTTTGAAGTAAAATTATAGATAATAGCTACTGAAAATATATAAAAAATCAAGATAGAATTCAATTACTTTACATTTCTAGTCTAAAGCAAAAAAATTTATTCAAATAACAATATTGAAAAATGTGTTATATTATTTAATTCGAACTCTTTTTCAATAATGTCAAGATTTCAAATTAGTTTAACTAGATTAATGTGCAGTTTTAAAGTTACACTGGAGTTTATGGCTTTCACTTCGTCCATGTCATCTGACTGTGATTCAATTTCTAGCAAAATCGCTCTATTTTAGCTTCCAAAAGGTTATGTTTGCCTTCCTAAAATAATAATAGACAGTTATTTTTGTACAAATATAGTATATGAACATTGTTTTTACTGTTATGAAAAAGCTGTAACATCTAAAATAAAACATTTTGATGTTGATTACAGACTACAAAGGTACGCCCAAACATTATTACATTTTTGTCATGTGAGAATATGATATTTTTTCGCTTGAAGTTATTGGAGCCTCATATTGTGAAGGTAACAAATTTTTGATGCCTGAAAATGGGACAGTAATAAATTGGCGATTTATCCCCCCCCCCCTTTGGGAGTCTGCTTTCACAGTACAACCTTTGAAGTATCTACCTTCTGCTAATGTAGTTTTATTTTGGAGTTGGCCTTCACTGTATAGCTTTTGAAATATATATATCGTCTGTTAATGTTATTTTGGAGTTGGTTTTCACTGTATAGCTTTTGAAATATATATATCGTCTGCTAATGTTGTTTTATTTTGGAGTTCGCTTTCACTGTATAGATTTTGAAATATATATATATATAAATAAATAAAATTTAAATTCAAATTAATTTCTAAAGTTTTATCTATCTTAAATTAGCCCTTATCAAAGTCATCCTAAAATATTCATTTATTTTCTGAACTGATTCCATGTTGTCTACTTAATTAATTCAAGAAATGCTTTGTAAAAATGTTTAGTCAGCGAATCCCACGGTGGGAGTCATTGATAAAAGTTGCTGATATAAACAAATAGTTTTATATAAAAAAATCCCTGTGTTTCCCCTGCTTTGAAAGTCATATGTTCTGAAATTCACAAGAGAAACTTAAATATATTGACTCTGAAAACATTATTTTTTCTATCAAAATAAGGTATATAACACGAAAGAAAAAATTAATTTCTTCTTGTAAATACGCCATTCTGTCTCCGAAGATGGAATACAATGAACGTTAAAATGAAAAATTTTCTTCAATGTCTTCAAATCTGCCTTTCTGCTTCCAAAACTTTAAATCTCTCTCTCTCTCTCTCTCTCTCTGTGTGTGTGTGTGTGTGTGGTGTGTGTGTGTGTGTGTGAACTGGAGTTTCACTTCCTTCTTCGCTATGTTGAGGATTAATCGCCAAGGCGGACAAACACGTTTTATCTAGTCTGCCAATATTATTATCTTTCGCCTTTCTCATGGATTACATTATGCAATTTGGAAACAAACATGGCTCAAGACCGTGGTTGTTGAATTGGCGATTTTTAAACATTGCGTCAACTAGTGGACTGAACTCCTGTTGTATCATTTTTTTAAAATTAAATTAATTTTTTTAATACCAAAGCCTAATCTGTAGGAAGAAAAAGCTGAATCTTCCCATCTCGATCGTCAGCCTCATATCCACTTAGAATTAGTAAACTTGAAGTTTCCAATCAGCTTAAACCAAATTTTAACGTAGTTATGAAATAACATCCCAACTTTCATATATTTTTGTCATTGCATTTTCAAAATTATTTCGTTTGCAAGCTTACAAAATCACATAGCAACAGAAAAATCAGTCCTTTGATGGATATGGCTTCAAATCTGATAATTATCTATACTTTAAATGTTTAAATTTCGTACCAAATGTTATCTATTGGTACTCTTTATTTTGTAGATGTTAATTTATATTTGTGCACGCGATTTGCTTCCAATGGATTTTGCTTAAAATTTGATAAAAATTAATAAGTTTGGTAGTTCAAAGCGTTTTTTAAATTACCTTTTTCACTAAAAGATAAACATAATTTCAAAATTGTAGATATAGATCTAGCATAAATGGTCAAAAAATTATCACTTTCACTGCCACTACTCTCACCTGATATCAGGACCATCTATCTAATTAGATGATTACATTTTTGCTATCTTTTAACTGTAGTACCGAAGGTGTCATCTAATGACATGGATGGTTTGGTCGTAGAAAAGATCGCAATCGACGAGTGATCTAGTAGTTGGCAGTCAACGTCTTAACAAGATTAGCATTTTTCAGTTATTTTTACAATGATCGGCCGACATAGAATCGTAGTGTTCTGTATTCGAAAGTTGATTACTTAACTGATTGGTTCAGAAAATAGTGAATTCCATTTCTGATTTAACGAATATGAATAATGGATCAGACATCCTTGATTTAATATAGCACAGAAGCTTGGAAAAGGAAATTAAAATTGCCCTAAAGGTTAACAATATATGTGGACCTGACACAATGGGAAAAATTGCTTCAGGCACCAACATTTCAGACATTTTTACAAAATCAATCGTCTCTGCAAAATGGAATCAAAGGGCTCCAGGTTCCAAAGCTCGTTTCCCTAAAGATCAATCAATATATGACCCTGTAAAAATGGAATCAAAGTGGTCCAGGCTCCAAAGATCATTCCTCGAAAGATCAATCGTATATGCGGGCCTGCAAATTAAGATCAAAGTGCTCCAGATCCCAACGTCCATTCCCCTAAAGGTCAATTATATATATGGACCTGCAAAAATGAGATGAAAATGCTCCAGATTCCAAATTTCATTAACCTAAAGATCAATCGTATATGTGGGCCTGAAAAATGGGATCAAAGTACTCCAGGTTCCAAAGTTCATTCGCCTAAAGGTCAATCATATATATAGATCATTCCCCTAAAGATCAATTCTATATATGGACCTAGCAAAATGGGATTAAAGAATTTCGTGTTCGGAATTTGATGTCCCAATTGATAAATCCTATATAGAAGCATACACATGCAAGGGTGGCTAATGGGTCTTGATGCTCTCACAAAGGGAATGAAGTGTTTCAATTTCGTAATTTGATTTCTTTAAAGGTAAATAATGTATATTGGCCCCAGAACATCAGATGTTTCTGCTAACATGTTACAAGAATGATAAACGTGCCATTTCCGATATAACTTATCAGTGATATAGTGATCGTATATAACATAAAATCTTGATAAAGAAAAGATCTGATCAAATATCATTCTTTTAATCTGTCCGTGGTTCAAATTTAGCAAATCCTTCCCAAAATAGTACTTATATTGCTTCAAAATGGAACATTAATATAACAAAACTATAATAAAAGGAACAAATATCATTGTTGTTTTATTGTTAATGATATTTAGTGCATGTAAAAAATAATATATATATGATAGTTTCAAAAAAATGTTAATTGCCTTTAAGGCAATAAATTTTGATGGTGAGCAAAACTTCATCGTTATTTCATCCACATTATAAACGATTCTAAACACCATTAACACACAATACTAATATTTTGAACCCAGAAATGGCCTTCATATGACGTCTTATGAAATTGCTAACCTTTTTTGCAGTTAATAAATATCAGTTTTGGGAGAGTTTTTAGGAATACTCAGAAAACAGTCTTGACGTCATCAGAAGAGTATATCGCATTAACAGGTAAGGGAAAATCTTGACAATTTTATGAATCAAAACAATCTTTATGCTTATTATTTCATTTAAAATCGTACCTGAAATAAGTTTTCGAATAAGAATTTCAATGCAATAAAATTCGGATTAACTTTTATGAGAACATTATTTTGAGGAAATAAATTTTTATGCTATGTAATCATTTTCTTGAGGTTTAAGATGTTTATATTCTTACCAGCACTGAGTGATTTACTTTCACTTGTGTTTGGAAAGTAGCTCAAATTTTTGATAAGTGTTTAAGGTATCCGACTACGTTTAAAGCACTGGTTATCGAAATTTTCATAAAAATTCTTCACCGTTAACATGATATCTCCAAAACTAAAAGAGGTATTTACATAAAAATGTCAGTGTGAGTTTTAAATAATATAGGCAATGAAATGAACCAGAAGTTTTATTATTGGTGAAATACTTTTAATTTCTGGGTTTGTGTTTTAAAATTAAGTTATGAATTTATGGTAAAAATGCATCCATGCGCATATTTTTGCCCATAATTTCTTGGCATCTTAAAATGTTTCCGAGATTTTGGTTCATTTTGTTCATCGTTACTTTCTATAACTTGTGTAGAAAGAAAAATAGGATTGCTGCATTAGAATTTGTGTAACATTAACCGGTTTGGTGAAATGTCATTAAAATTTAATGCACATTTTCGCATTTCGCAAAATATATTACATTTTCAAATAATTGTTTTTGTATTTATAGTGTCTATAATTGACAATACATCTAAAAACCATAAATAGTTTCTAAAAAATCCAATTACGAAAAATTGAACGTAGTCAGATACCTTAATTGTGTATTTATTTCCCTAAAGGAAACCTTTGCTTATGGAGAAATTTTAAAAAAGTAGAAATATATGCCCGTTATTTAACCATTCAGACTCATTAGTATGTATGTATCTTTTGTATGTATTATGTATGAAAGCTGTCATAATGTTAATAGTTTAAAATAAACAAAACAATTACTGATATAATTTTAAAGAATTGCATTTAATAAATATTTGTGGATAAAATACTAAAATGTAATTGACTTTCATGCTTTAAGTTGAAATCTTCTCTCATAAAGGTATTTTCCTAGAAAAATTTATGAGAATGTAAAAAGTTTAATAGCACATTTTGGCTACGTAATTGACCACATAGATTAGATTCCTTTTTTTATTTTATTATTACTGAAATAATTTGTAACGTGCATTCAGACAAATTATAAATGACATATTGAACAAAACTGGTATTTGTAATTATCGTTCTCTCTATAAGAAAATGAATTAAAATTTAATTAAATTAAATTAAGAATTTTTCTCATAGTTATCTCAAAATCTTAGACTAATTATATCTTTATTAATTGGAATACATCAACAAATTTAATTCCTGCTAGTAGATATGAAACGAATTATCTATTCCAACCATTTTGTATTTCTGAGAATTAGTATTCATTAATATGTAAACGAATATACGAGGTATATTTCTACATTATATAATAATCTTATATTATTATGTATATACACGGATAGTTTTGATAGTCATTTTAATGTTGGGGAAATCATGATATTTTCTTTAGTTATAATATGATGATGACTTTGGAATCAATTCTGAACAAATAACGCGTGTGAATTCAGTCTTGATTATAGCTCCTAAGATCTACTATATATATCAGTTGAATTTCTTAGAAAAATTAAACTACAGTTTTTATACCTCTATAGACATTTGTAACAATTAAAATTAAATAATAAAAATAAAACGTTGAAATGATGCGCAGTCTTAAAATGGTACCTGAAAGGAAATATTAGAATGCAAAGGGTTAAAATCAAATATCCTTTTGTCTACCACGCGTTTAATTATGTTTGGAAATTTAAAACTATTTATAGACAATTCAGTCTTTAACATCTTGACTGCCAACTACACGATAGCTCGTAGGTTGCGTTCTTTTCTAGGACGAGTTATCTCGTGCTGTGTTTATTTGCCATTTTTGTGCAGCTACGAATAAACTCGTAGTACATCAGTGCTCATATCGGTAGATCGCTTCTGGGAAAAGAATAAAAAATCAATGCTGGCTTGCATTAATAGAAAATTGATTAAAAAGCGAACAAAAAAATAGAATTATAAAATTGAGTTCAGATTAGTTGGTGACATTTTTGGCCAGATTTCTGATAATTGCCGTGGCATTCAAAGTGTTAACCCTGCACCGGTTGCGCTCTATAAAGTCACGTAAAAGGTCGCGTGGATTAGAATTGTAGTCCATTTTCAAATCAAAATAAAACTCCAAATTAATTAATCAACATTCTTTAATCAACTTTTAACATAACAAGACACTTCTTAATTATCTTTTAAACATCAAACTCAAAGTCTTACTGTAATTCGCTCGACCTGTGCAGGGTTAAGTAACAGTTAAGTAGTTAGCTCCTAATAATTTAGATTCAAAAAATATTTAGAACTGATGTTTCTCATTGTTTTTATATTAATTCTTTATTTTAACAAATTATTTTATCCTCCATTTTTCAACTTTATTTTTTATAATATTAAGTTTTGGTTTAGAATATGTTCAAGGAAGATGAAGACTCTTCAATCGATTGAAATAATTTATTTAAAAAATAAATGTTTTTGTTTTTACCCTCAGCGGTTTTTACTGCTTGTTGTTATACTCTTCATACTTCTTCCTATTCAATACACTTCTTTTAAATATAATCATAAAATACTGTCGTATTACGAAGATAAACAGCCCGATTTAAAATGTTCTTTTGGTCCCAACGGTAAATAAAAAGGTTAAAACGAATTCATAAAATAGAAGTACTTAAAAATTAAATAGAGAAATCTTTTTTAAAGAGAGAAATGAATACAGGAATTGATATATTTTAAAGGAATTTCGATATAAAAACATAAAAAAACGCAAACAATTTATGGGCAAAATATAAAGGGAGCTAAAAAATAATTTAGAATCTCAAAACAAGATGACATTTAAATTTATCATCTTCAAAATCCAAATTCTATGCTGCTTTAGATAAGTCTCATAAGATATGAAAGAGTATGTGTGATTTATTACAGTTATTTAGGTCATGGATATTATTCGCTTTGACACTATAAGAAAAAATTAATCATAAGTAACCTCACTGCATCTAATACTGCTCATATTTAAGATAATCGCCGAACTTCAGTTATTTTATTTGGGAAAATTTTTAATTAATGCGGAAATAGCATGCAATTTAGGAATTTCTGTTTGTTATTGTATATAATTTGTATTAAGTTGCTATTTTTTGTCATAACCAACTCATCATCTATTTCATTTGTAAGTGCTTAAGAAAATGACATTCTCAAGCTTTAGCACTCTTGCACTATATATATATATATATTGAATCAGAAATATGTAAACCAA
>JAPMOQ010013715.1:3327-29875 GCA_026543055.1 Argiope trifasciata
TTTCATTCAAAAAAATACCGAAAAAGCATTGAAAGTATGAAAGAGTACATATCGAAAAAGTATGGAATCGAAGAAATATGAAAAAGTATGGAAAAAAGAAGAAAGTATGAAAAAGTATATATCGAAAAAATATGAAGAAAAGAAGAAAGTATGAAAAGTATATATCGAAAAAATATGAAGAAAAGAAGAAAGTATGAAAAAGTATATATCGAAGAAGGATGAAATCGAAGAAGTGGCTTCAAAATCTATTAGCATTTTAAAAACATTAGAATTTCACTAAACTATGTATTAAAAGTTTTCATTCAAAAAGTATGAAACCGAAGAAGTGGCTTCTAATTTCTATTAGCATTTTAAAAACATTAGAGTTTCACTAAACCATGTATTAAAAATTTTTATTCAAAAATGGATGAAATCGAAGGAGTGACTACAAAATCTATTGGCATTTTAAAAAGCATTATAATTTCCATGAAACCATGTATTAAAAGTTTTCATCCAAAAAAGGATGAAATCGAAGAAGTGGCTTGTAAATCCTATTAGCATTTTCAAAAGCAGAATCTCACTAAACCCATGTATTAAAAGTTTTCATTCAAAAAAGGTTATTTTTTTCTTTCTAGAAAATGAATGTGTGTTATAAATTTTTTCATCACAAAACAAAAATATTTTCATATGAAAAAAATAAAGAATTGAATCCTTTTTAGCCATTTTCAGATTGAGTTTTTAAAAATCCTCGAATGAACACAATATTTAAACATTCTGTCACGCATTCAAGGATTAACAATGAACGTGTTGGATACCCGTGCAGAAGCAAAAAAAAAAAAAAAATCAAGAGGGAATATAAATGTTCCCGCAATGTAATTAATATGTTTGGCACAATGGAGGAAAACGAAAGAGAACTTCAACTTACCTTTTCAACAGTCTAACTATTTCTGAGTGGATGCTATAAAAATTGTTCCGTAGCTATTTTTGATGATTTCTATGTCTTTTTGATGTTGCGTAACTTTCCCGTGTCGTATGGGGTGGAGGCTAGACCTAAGTTTAAAGCTCATTTCTCTTTTTGGATGCTACATCACAGGCAACACCGTACGGGTACTGCTAGTTAATAATTTATGCTATGTTTGCAACAAATTACAAATTTGATTACACCAGCGGGTGACCGAGCTCCGCTCGGAGAAAACAGGTATCGAAGCTAACTCGAAGATTTAAATTTTCAATTGTGATTTATCAAAACAATACATGCCATAAGAAAATTTGTGAAAACATTGGTGAAAAGATAACCGGTTAAGTGCCCCATTGTAAACTATTCTAAACAAAGTTAGAGTTTGGAAAGGGAACTATTCTATACAAAGGTAAAGTAAAGGTAAAGATTGAAGTGAGTTGAAGTTCAATATTTTTGACAAATTTATTTAGAAAAATCAAACATATATACATACATAAGAAACATATTATAAACCTATAACAGCATAAACATAAAACTTTATTAGTTCGCCATATTGGCTATAGATGGCAGCACGTTATCGCTTGAAAATTTAAGTAGCAATTATGGCGAACTAAAAAAGTTTGAAAATATCCTATCGGTAACTCCGAACTGCTCGACCGTAGCGCTTCAAAACTGGTGCCAATCGATTCCTCGTGGCCAAAAACCCCAGACCCCCCAAGTTTACCGGAGTTTATTAATTCCGGGGCGATTTTCGACTTGGCAACCATTCCTCGTATTATAGTATAGGATTTCTCTTTTTGGATGCTACATCACAGGCAACACCGTACGGGTACTGCTAGTTAATAATTTATGCTATGTTTGCAATAAATTACAAATTTGATTACATTTCACATACGTTAATGAATGAAGGTAAACATAATCTGTCGTACCCTGTGTTCAGAAACGGGGTGGTCAATAAAGCATCGCAAAGCGTCGTAACGTTTGACGATACACAACGGATACAAGTTCTAAATATTAAGGTCATTTTGCATAAAATATTTAAATGTCCCGACGTCGCCTAAATCAAACGTTAATTTAATCGCTGGGACACTTTTCCGAGAATTTCAGACAACAGTCCTCTCGAGTTGGGTTTCTCAAATTCCCTTAATAAAGAGTGGCACGTTCTTGTAAAATATTTAGAGAGCATCCGATTTCGTTTAAAGTAATTAATTTGAGTGCCAGGAGAATTTCTTAATTGGAATCATAATAAACTTTCATTACTGCACTGTTTTCAAACTTGGATTTCTTCTCTTCATTGACTTTATTTTTTAAATTCTCTTACATCACAAAGAGAAAATATTGAAATTTTTATAACAAATAATAAATAAATAAAAAATTTCATTTCTTTCCACCTTATTTTCTTGTATTAATTATATATATCCTATAATATTTATGATCGGAACAGTCATCTCAGAGCTTAGTGACGGTTTTGGCGACCCAACAGAAATGACTGGAAAAATTTAATTCATGAATTAATATTTTTAAAAAAACTATTAACATCAAAACTGTATTAGATGTCATCCATTAAAAGTTTTAAAAAATGTAATTGTAATAACGATTGAAAATTTGGTTGAAAATACTCATTCACTCGCTACTGAGCTTGATTTTGTAGTTTCCATGGCATCAAATGACAAATCAAAGATTTTTATTCTTTACGTTGCCTCAAATAATGAAAATTCAACTTTCAGTGTCTTTGGATCTGTATGTTTTTCTTCAGGATCTTCAAGAAACTAATGAAGTGAATTTTCCACTTTTCTATATAAATAAAAATGAATGTTTGTATGTCTCTTATTCGCTGCCGCACCGCTCAGCGGATTGCAATAAAACTTTGAATATTTCTTGCACTTGCGGAATGGTTAGAGGCATAGTAAAATCATGTAATGTATAAAAATTATTTTTGGATCTATTAACCAAGGATTATTGTTAAATTAACTCGCCAAGGAGACAACAGTTTTTCCACGTAACCAGTTGTATGCTGGATGCTACGAGTCGGAAAATCAAGAAATTAATTTGTTTCTTCCGAAGGTGGAAAAACAAACAAAAAAAACATTGCCTACCCTAAAGCTTTTGAATAATAAAATATAAAAGAATGGAATAAAAATGAGTTGCACTTCTCTTTTAAATATCATTCAACTTCAATGAAGGATTTCGTTTACGATATCATTCCTAATCAAACAAGATAACTATTTTGAATTTCAAACGATATTTCAAAATTTATTTCTTCTGTGGCAGCAACGCGTTCCAACTAGTTCATTTATAAGGCTCTGATGAGTAGTTTCTTCGATTTGCTATTTCTTGAAATAGGTCTCCTTATAAGAATTTGGAAAGATTCTAGACATCTGTCCAGATAATTTAATAATGCCTGTTTTTGAAGCTAAATGAAGTAACTAGACTTTTTAGCTGAATTAGAATGTTTTATGGATTGTTTTTTTGGATCATAATAAACTTTCATAACTGCACTGTTTTCAAACTTGGATTTCTTCTCTTCATCGACTTTATTTTTTAAATTCTCTACAATAATAATACAAAAAAACAGTTGCTGATTCTACTTGTCTTCTTTCTTGAGTACGTTCTTCTAAAGCATGTAATTATTCCAAATCTATTTCAGTGTTCTAACATTTAGTTCATTAAACAGAAATTCAAACATACCTTCACTTGTTAATAAATTTTCATCCCGTTGTCCTTCCCCTTCAGCTGCTAGACAGATCAGTTCGAACAGCTGAAATTCATTTTTTTTGAAGAATGGTTATATCTATTCGTTCCGGAAAAACAGTTTTCTTACTTCAAAAACCGGTTATCGAATGTGACAAATTTACTTTAAAAAGCCGGTATTTTAACTCCGGATTTGAAAACCATCAAACCCCAGAATTAAATTCTTAAATGCGTTATTTCCTAATAGCTGATTCGAGATCTTACGGCTAGGATAATGCAACATTCATGACAGCAACATGAATTATTAGCATGATAAATCAGGAATGCCACTACCTTTTTTTATTTTTCTACTTTTATCACAAATATAAATGCATTTTTTTTCTACCTAGAAGATAAAGCCTCAAAGCATTGCTTTTAGCATCATCTATTCTTATAATAAAGCTCAGTGTGTGTGTGTGTGAGTATTGGCACTCTACAGGTTTGACCATTGGACCTAAAGCTACCGAATTTGGCACATGTATGCTTGGTACAAAAATGCTTACTTTCGATAAAAAAATATTTATAAATCAATTTATAGTTTAATCATTTCCATTTTATGCAAAGTTGAAATTTGCTAGAGCTGACAGATAATTAGAAAGACATATAATACATTACGGGCTTGCGGCCTTTATAACTGCATGAGTGAATTATATGAATATCAAAACTTGAACCTAAAAATATTTTGATGAAGTTAAACTATTAAAAGACAAGTCACATAAAGTGTTTAATTGTCATTGACATTACATAAAGTATTTAATTGAAAATGACATAACATAAAGTTTTTAACTGACCATTTTAAAGAATTTTAAGACTGGCGAACCGGCTGGTTGCCAAAGGCGACTAGTTATTTAATAAAACTTGAACAAAACTTCTTTGTTAATAACCGGAGAGATAACTGTCACTCTTTCAGAATCTACAGAACGCTAAAAAAGTTTAATTCCCCGTCTTCAGTTCGAGACGCCTGTATGTCTGGTACCATAAAAAAGAAGAAGAAATAATGTTTGGATACAACATGAAATCAAAATAGCAAACGGAATCGTTAAGAGATCTAACGAAGAAAAATATACAGCTCGAAGACACTTCTGTGAGAGAAACAAGAGAATGGCAGTTCTTTGAAAAGGCCTCTCAAATTGCGGGGATTGAATTATAGCGGGATTTTTTTACAGACGCAAAGTCCTCATCTAATTTAAAAGAAAAATGGGGGGAAATATCGGAAATCCGAAGAAAAAAAGTGGTTAAAAAAAGAAGGTCGTAAATTGCCCGTCGTGTTTTAAAACACTCGACGATAAGAGAGAAACATCAGAAAAAGGATTGAAATGGAAAAAGAAGTAAAAATTGGCTGAAAGGCGCAAGACCCTGGAAAATGAAGTAGAGCATTTGCTTTCACTTTAAGACACGTCAAAGGGACTCCGCAACCTAAATTTTAGAATTCTTGAATCCGGAGCAAACAAGAATATTGCTACAAACCTGTAATTTTGCTTCTCCGCATAAATAATGTGATCATATGAAAAACCGTTTTACAGTCATCTATATTGAACGGTGCCTGGGTGCCGCATTAGTAATTCCAGAACTTGACGAAAAACATGGCGACCATTTGGAGGTTTGGTGCCAAAATGGATAATGCTCGAAACATCGAGAAATTTCGCGATCCGTCCATTAGGAACTCAGATAAGCCCAGATTGGTCGCGGAGCTTCTATACCCGCCTCCACAGAGCTAAAAAAGGCCGGCACTCTCAAGCCACGGATAGTCGTGAATTGCCTGGTGATGAACAATATTCGGAGTCGCCGAAGCAACGGTAGAGTGCTAATTGCTGTGTGCCATATCCTGCTGTATGTAGTAGCCAGTAGTGTTAAGTAGTGAGTCGGCAGCTAAAGCGAGAAGAGACAGAGAAGTGTTTCAGCCGTCTGGAGAGACCGCAAAGCAAAGTTCCGAAGATTCCATCTCCTGTTGAATCCTATCTGGTCGTTTTGTGTGCTGTGGAATCTATTACAACTTATGAGCTACTGTTGTTGTTGTGTGCTGCTGTATGTTCGTATCCGCAGTAAGTACTTGTCATTTTTGTGATGTACAATATCCGTGTAAATAAATGCCGTCTCTTCAGAACGCTAAGGGTTATTATCCACAAGGTAGGCCACTAATCAAGAGTTGACCGTCTGTCAGTACATGCTTTTAGAAGCATATAAATGCGATAACCCAAAAACGCAATATCTTAGATACGTGACATTTGGTATATGATTTTGTGACTAAGAATGTAGTTTTATATCAAATCTGGGCTTTAATCAGTTGGGGAAATTCCATTCTATGAAGCAAATTTGATTTTTGTATAGTATTAATTGCACAACAGGTGCTGTTGATGATAAGCATCAGCAAAACGCTCGACAAAGGTGATATGATAGATTCAATAAAAAAGCTAAATTCAAGCTAGAAATTAATCTTTTATAATTTATTGCACGTCAATATCATGCAAGACGTTCTCTGGAATCACAACTTTATTACAGAGTGTAAAAAACATTTTGGAGAGATCACACTCGCTGGTTTAAATGATATATAGGAAATGTGCTGTCAAAAACTGCTTTTATTAAATTCATTCTAATCTACCGTGATTTTCTTATCAATGGCAACTCAAATTTATCCCAAAATATCAACAACCTCATTTGTCTCATTAAAAAATCATGCATCCTCCAGTGGATTCCTGCTTACGCGGCAATCGAAGGAATGAAAGCGCTAATGCCCTCGCCAAAGCCTCCAGTGAGCTGTATCAACCCAATTCTGCCACCTCAGGAGATGTCAACGCAGTAGAAAAACGCAGACTTTTTAAGCAAACTTTCAAAAAGCCCTGGAATCCGCATCTCAGTTGCCATAGACACCTTTCTTCAATCATTGTAAGACTTCACATAGGCCACTGTAAAGGCATGGAAATAGCGCCAGACAATACTAGGTCCTACTCCATTCGCAAGTACTGCCCCTCATCACAATGAAGCTCAGAACACATCTTCCGCTGCCCTGCCATTGCTGTTGCCGTCTTTGGATTCTTTCGAGGGAAGATGTTCGCTACAGCCTTCAGGCTCCGAGGCACGCTTAGCTCGTATTAAAGACTTTTGGACACGTTTGAATTTATTATCCTTAGAAAACGACATCAACAACATAATTTTCTTGTCCAATAAGGCATAGATTTATACCTGAAGAGTAGCATATTCACGATCTATTTCCCTGAAACATTGAACGACCTTGCTAAAAATTAACATACAAATGGAACTTATCCATTTTCTAACAGAAACAAGTACGTTGAAAGTTAGCTATTCTTGGAGCATGCGCAGTGAAAAGTATCTTTTGCCTTCCATTTCAGTCGTGTCGCCCATGCACAAAATTAACATACCAATTGAACTTATTCATTTTCCAACAGAAATACATATCTCGAAAGCATTAGCTATTCTTTGAGCATGCGCAATGAAAAGAATCTTTCGCCTTCCATTTCAGTCATCTACTAGCCTTAAAAAAATGGAAGATGGTAAAAAAGCGGGAAAGTTAGTTGACGCAGGAGCTATCCCATTCAACAAAAAAACCCATTCATTAATGTCCATTCGATTGTACCTTTTTCATCCCTATGACAAGAAGAATTAATGATACTGCCGTGGATCACGCAGGTTGAAAGAAGAAAACAGTGTCGAGTTCCCCTAATGAGATATTGGCCCACGGTCCAACGGGATTCGAGAAAATATGAGGAGGGTAATTTTTTTGGCCTGAATGATATGAAAAGACAGCTAGGAGCAGTCATTTCCCCATTTAAAGAGTACAAGTAGTTTCGGATGAAGTTATAGTATTTAAGAATTCTAGTAAAAACAAATGCTCCGGTTCATTTTCGTATGGATTGTTGGACTCACACATTTCATTCGCTTTTACTGCAGGTCAACGAAATTTAAAGAAAGATTTTAATGTATATATTTTTTAAATGTGTGAAATAGTGGATGTTTCGTGTCTCCACTAAAATTATATTTATAGAAAAAAATTTTTAATAGCTATTTAAAAGTTCAACTTAGAGAAAAAACTCGCTTTTCTTATTCATCATCGATGAAAAAATTGTTTAAAAAAAACCAGCGGGTGACCAAGCTCCGCTCGGAGAAAACAGGTATCGAAGCTAATTCGAAGATTTAAATTTTCAATTGTGATTTATCAAAACAATACATTCCATAAGAAAATTTGTGAAACCATTGGTGAAAAGATAACCGGTTAAAGTGCATCATTGTAAACTATTCTAAACAAAGTTAGAGTTTGGAAAGGGAACTATTCTATACAAAGGTAAAGTTCAATATTTTTGACAAATTTATTTAGAAAAACCAAACATATATACATACATAAGAAACATATTATAAACCTATAACAGCATAAACATAAAACTTTATTAGTTCGCCATATTGGCTATAGATGGCAGCACGTTACCGCTTGAAAATTTAAGTAGCCATTATGGCGAAATAATAAAGTTTGAAAATATCCTATCTGTAACTCCGAACTGCTCGACCGTAGCGCTTCAAAACCGGTGCCAATCGATTCCTCGTGGCCAAAAACCCCAGACCCCCAAGTTTACCGGAGTTTATTAACTCTGGGGCGATTTTCGACTTGGCAACCATTCCTCGTATTATAGTATTAGATATATTTTTATAGCTTGATGAAGGCAGACAACGTGAAGATTATTAGATATAATTCTCAGCCAGAATGGTTTGTCTTCATAAATTAGAGTTTCAGATATCTTGTTTCAAATAATATGCTCATTAGCTTATTAAATATTAATTATTAATTAATGTTTATTAATGCAATATGTTTTTTTTCTCGCTGAAATGTATTTAAACATTAAGAACCTACTGTGAAAAAATTGGATTTTTAGAGTTAAAATTTAATAAAGAATCAGGGATAGAAAGTAACTTATCAAGCTCTAAGTAATATTAGCCCATAAAAAACTTTCAGAAAGAAAATTGAAAAAATTATTTCAATTTTAAAAGTATTTCAAGTAAAAGTCAACAATAAAACTTTTGGTTCATTTCATTGCATGTTTTATTATTATAAACACACACCGAATTTTTTATGTAAGTACCTCTATTAGTTTTTAAGATATCATGTTAAGGATGGATTTTTTTTAATTAAAGTTTTGAGAAAATTGAAGTTAAAGACAAATTTTAGATGAAAAATATGTGATCCTGAATAATAGGTCAGACCTTCTTTTTAAAAGAAAAGATAAACTGCTTTGGAAAGAAGAAAATCTGAGCTACAAGAAATAATAATAATTCGTTAGTGTGGTTGATAACCTGTATTTTTAACGTAGTCGGATACCTTAAAATTATTATTAAATTCAAATTAATCAATAAATTAAAAAAATTATTTGGTCAAATAAATCTTTTAAAAATAATATTCCACCAATTACTTCATTTAAAACTGCAAAACTTCTAATGTTGAAATACGAATCACTAAACAGAGCAGATTTCGTGGAGTTTTCTCTTCAATCAACATTGATGAGAAATCCCCTGACTTTATATTTTATTGTATTAAGCAATAAATTCAGAAGTCTGGTTTCCTCTCGCCTATTTCATATACATTATTATAATGCATCGTAAACAAAATGACAGAAAACTACTAATTGACTACTACTCTTTCCGAAATATTTGAAATAAATATTTTGTTTCTGAAATATTAAATGAAACAGTAGTTTGCTAAAAAAATCTATTGTTTCATTTAATATTTGGTATACATATAGAATTCTCTTATCAAATCGGTTAGCAACGTTCTGAACTAGTCTGGACAGCCACGGAGGCCTGAAGGTCAAGTCTCGGCTGAAAGAGCGGAGAGCATAAAGTTCGAGACCCAACTCCACTGAAGCAGGTCTGGTGCACATTGAATACGTCGAGGCCAAACGGTTTTCCACTGGTATAGCGTGGAAATTCGGAGAGGGGGGTGTCAACAGAGAAACAATCCTCGTCATCTGACCGCAATTCAGAATACGAGACCCGTCTGAGATGTTGCTTTAATTCGGGTAGTTACTATAAGTAATCTAAATCAAAAATGTTAGTCAATCACCACGTCATTACTGTTATGTCAGTTAGTAATGACCAGTTTGACTTCACGACATCTATGTTAAAAGCTTTTTAATTCAATTTATTATCTCTGCAATAAAAGATGGATGAAATATCCAGAGTCGGTAAGGTTTATTAAATTGTAAAGAAGTCATTTTTGTGACACAAATCGTTCACATTTCGTTCGAGAAATTTTCAATAAATCACGTTTAAAAGTTTGCATCTTAATACTTAGGCGATACTCAACGAAAATCCCTCTGGTGAAATATTGATGTTAAGACCACAAACCAAAATTTGTCTTTCAATTGTATTTAGTTTTCACAACATGATTCCAAAAATGTTAGGGGGCCGCGTCGCCTGTTGGTAAGGTCACTGCTTCGGAACCGAAGGGTTGCAGGTTCGAGACTCGATTCCACCGAAGAACTGTCGTGTGAGGGGGTCTCTTGCACGTTAAATCTGTCAGGCCAAACATACTCCTGCTGGTGTGATGTGGATAGGGGAGGTGCCAGCTCAGGTGTCGTCCTCGTCATTTGACCACGGTTCATAATGTCTGGGTCCGTCCCCAAATAGCCCGAGTGTTGCTTCAAAGCGGACGTTAATATAACTTATTTAGACTAATCCAAAAATGTTCGCTTCGGATTCGTAAAGAAATAAACGCGTACATTATAACGAAGCTTTTGGGGGGGGAGGGGGAAAGCTGGGATTTCTTTTCTAATATTTCGTAAATCAGAAGAGAAACCTGAAAGAACGTGAAACATCTTCCATTCCTTTCCTAAATGAAACGTGTTTCAAACAAATTCACAACTAAATATAATTAACACATTATTCACAAGATTCGATTAGAATTCTGAATAGCTCAATGGCGTTTTGATTTATCAGACATCCCAACATTCCGGCGTGAAAGCGAATTTTCTCTCGGCATGGAAATCGAATGACGGCCCTGTAATGACTGAACTGGATCCGGAAATTATAATCACCATCTGTTCACCAGAAATTTCGATCAGCGGGCGTTTGAATGAATGTCAGTACAACAATTATTCTGCTAAAAATGTACAGGAATGAAAACAAATTCTAAGTAACTTGCACAACAAGTCTTTATAAATACAGCTATGTATTTATATGTATACAATGTATAATATATGGTATATAATAATGTTGATATATATATATATTATAACGATTTTGAGATTTAAATAAAACCCATTATTTTTCTATCAACTCGTGCATAATCTGATTGTCTCATGATTGTTTCAAACTTTTTTAAACTAACCAATGACTCAAATTAAGTAAGATAATTTGTAAAAATTCAGAGAATATATCATTTGGAAATCAGGTTGTCACTTTAGTTGGCAATAAATAGCCAAATGTGACAAACTTCTGCATTATTCCCTACTTGAATTAATCCCTGAATCAACAATCTTGGTTTATTTTTAAAAAAGCATTGTACGAGTTAGGAAATAACACTGGGATTTCTAAGGGTAAAACTACATTATTTGAGGATAGATAACTCTAAAACTACTGTGAAAGCCAATTCCAAAGTAAAGCAACATTAGCACACGATATATAATGGAAAAATTATTTTGTGAAAGCCAACTTCAAATTAAAAAAAAAAAATAGGGAAATCGCCAATTTATTGCCTACGCATTTTGAGGCTTCTCCAAATTATGGCCTTCCTGTTTTCAGACTCCAAAATTTTCAAACGGAAACAATATCATGTTCTCACATGATTAAAATCTAACATTGGTGGAAAAACATACAATTTATAAAAGCGTGTAAAAAGGAATATACTTGATGAAATCTTCCACTTACCTCTGTAATTTACAGAGTTATTAAAAAAGCCT
This sequence comes from Argiope trifasciata, assembly GCA_026543055.1. Lineage (NCBI taxonomy): Eukaryota > Metazoa > Arthropoda > Arachnida > Araneae > Araneidae > Argiope > Argiope trifasciata. Next base: position 14,896 of record JAPMOQ010013715.1, read on the forward strand.
CTAAGTCAAGTAGCAAAGAGAGAAAAATAAATAGCTATAAAAAATGTGATGACCGAAAATTCAGCAATATACATACTGTAATCATGCAAAAGAATTTTAATGATAAATTTGAATATTTTAGAATAAATTAGATCAAACATTAAGATGCATAGTATTTTTTTTTATAGTAAAACAATATTTCTGAAACATTCTAGCGCATTTTCCAAGTTTTTACGAAAGTCCCGACTTATTCAAATTCATAATGGTAAGTTATCAATCAGGGAATATCTAAACAATTATTGGACGAAAAATTTTATAATTTTTCTTTGTTTTTTCTTTTTCTTTGTTTATGTTACTCAACAGAGATGGGCAGTGAATCAAGCTCACTATATTTTGAGCAACTCAATTAGAATGAGCATTTTATAAAAAATAAACTAAATACTAAATTTATTCCTTAGAAATTAGAATCTCTCATTCTCATAGACGTAATTACAAACATTGTATTTTCAAATTCGAAGATATGAAGATTCATATGGAATTCGAAAGTGAATTCTCTATCACAAATCTCCGTGTTTAGACATATAATTAAAGTTTCCCCACAGCATTCTCAATTTTGACTGTGAATTAATTTCAATAATATACGCCCTTCAAATTATTTTGACTTTTTGTACACGCCCTTTTTTGTATCTACATTGACAGCAAGTTTGCTTTTGAATCTCTATCCAATTTCAGAAAACTAGTGCATCCGGTTGTTTTGGAAACTTTGTTTTTCTTCCATACCTTAAAAACAATGACTTCGAAACTCTATTCTGCTGGGTTTTGAGCCATGTCGCAATGCTAGGAAATGAAATTGTAGATGCTGCAGCAAAATTGTCAAGTACTTTGCATGAGTGAGCGCTTCAGCATGGAGATATACAGACAAGTTTTTCTCGGCACATCCACATGCTGTGGCAACAATCTTAGGGTCAGCAGATTTCCAGTAAGCGGCATTCGGCAGCTAAGCACAACCTTTTAAAAACGCATCTGCCTTCAAAGAAGCGTACGTAATAATTATGCAATACAGGTAAAGTCATATCACTGACCTCCGACCCGCCCTAAGGCACACGGATACACCACACAAGACTGAATGACCGGACCGTCGCTACAGCAATATTGGCGAAAACTACGGTTAAGTCTTAATGGCCATCACCGGCCACGGTACAACCCTCCCCGGAGAGAATACGTCCCGTCATCGATGAGAGGGCCAGACTCCCACCTATTATTATTGTGCCCACGGGGTTGGCGAGATCGAACTATCATTCTGGAAGCATCTCATCCTCATTTCGAGATTCCCCTGCAGGGGGTTGTAACACAGTTAAAAGCAGTTAATCGCATGTAAAAAAATACATGCGATTAAAAGATGTTGATGGGTATTGCCGTTTATGCTTTATCAATTGCCTACGCGATTTTGAGCTTCAATTAATCAAAAACCCCAAACGAGAACAACATTGTGGTCTAATATGATAAAATTATTTCCAAATGTTCACTACTAAAAGTATAAGAGTGATGAATACGACGTCCCCTTCTCCCCCAAAGATGCAGACTCTACAGAATGAAATCGAACTGGAATCGAAGTCGCAACAAATAGCGAGAGTGCGGTCCTCGACTCGAACAGACGCGCTGAGGTGTCGACGCATCCATCACGCCGATTGAATTCGAGCGAAGATCATTTGTCTCCTCCCTGGAGTCTGAGGTCTGGACATCCGTGTCCGGACACCGCCGTGAAATATGTCCGGGGACACTGTTGAGTAATGGAATCCATTGTCCGGCAACGGCGCTGCCAAGTTTCCTGGCTCTCCTTAGAATCGACAGCGAAAGAAATTCGGTTTCAAAGCGAGGTGGAGACGAAGGTGAGATGAGTGCGAATGTCGGATGTGTTTGGGATTGTTGTTTGCTTTATGTTATTAGTTATGTTCTTGTGTTCTTTATGTGTTGTGATTTATCTCTGTGTATTTTTATGTTCATTTAAATATGATAGTGTCATGTCTATCTGTCTTTTATTTGATATTGGGTTTGTTAACTGTAACATAATGACTGTTGTTAACTGTAACCTAATGACTAATTTGTGTTTGAAAATGCTGTTATTTAAATGTGTTTTTAATGTGTGTTCTGAAAAATAAACGTAATGGATGCAACAAAACACCTGCTTACTTCATCTTGAGCTTTCAGCTACATTTTAAAGGTCTTTCGAGTTTTTTAAAGCTATTCTCAGTCAGCACAGATCATAGATGCGCTGGTAGCGCAATAGAGTATTACTTTGTGATAATACAACAATAGTGTACATGGGGTCGGCTGTTATTATTTATCTCTGTGTATTTTTTATAATTCATTTAAATATGATAGTATATATGGGAACGGCTGTTGTGATTTATCTCTGTATATATTTGTGTAATTCATTTAAATATGATATTGTATCTGTCAACGCCTGTTGCGATTTATCTCTGAGTATATTTTTCTGTTCATTTAAATATGATATCGTAATTATTTGAATAATATCGATATCATGTTATATATCGTTATTTATATAATACGATATTTAAATATATCGTAGTTCCAACGGCTATTGTGATTCACCTCTGTGTGTTTTTTCCATTCATTTAAATACGATATCGTATCTGGCAACGGTTGTTGTGATTCGCCTCTGTATGTTTTTTGTATCTGGCTACGGTTGTTGTGATTTATGATATTGCACTTGGCAACAGATGCAACACAAAGCGAATGAAGCGAGCGATGAATAAAACGTTGCGGTGTTCCCTTTCTAATTATGGATGGTTAGTTTAGTTTAATTTAGTTATATTAACATCCCGTTTTAGAGCAACACTAGGTCTATTCTGGGATGGACCTCATCCTTTTGAACTGCGGTCAGATGATGACGACGATGTGGTGTGGGGAAGTGAGGGGATCCAGATCGGGTGTCGTCTTCGTCATCTGAACGTGATTCAAAATGACGAAGTCGTGCCAAAATAGACCTAGTGTTGTCTCTAAACGGAACGTTGATATTGCTAAAACTAAACTTATCACCAGGTCTTGGCGGTTCAAATATACTCCAAAAGATTTCCATTGAGAAAATTAAATTTATCACTGCATACGGTTGTACTAAACTAAATTCAATTTTCAACTTAAAGTCATTCCGCAAAATTATATCATGCACTTGAAGAGATAACACTTTCTTTGCTTGTGAGTATAAATGGAGAACTATGCAATAAAAAAATGCATTCTACTGGGGAATAAAACAACAACAAAATTGTCCTCGTGGCAAGCTGCATTTGGCAATGGAGATTCTGCAAAAGGTGTTTCGAAAATTGAATTTGCCGATTTCCATTTCACTGAGGAATCTTATTGACTGTTTCCTTTCTGGTTAAGAAGACTGGAGTGACTCCATTCGCCAAAAGATTTGAATAGCACTTCGGAGCCCACAGCTCCACCCACACCTGTCTTCCCCACGCCACGATTTAAAGTAACGAAGTGTTTCTCGAGAGCTTCAGGTGGAAAAGGAATTCGGAATGTACAATGATATTCGTAAGAATTCCGGGTTCAGCCAGAAGGCCTTTCTTAGACATTCTCTGGGACGTTCGGTAGAAATAAATTGTTTTCTTCTATTTTGTTCGTGTAGCGCTTATTCTATCGGTTTAAAAGCATCCTAATCTATAGGTTTGATTTTGCATCAAATTGCAATTGAGCAGTTCAAACTGTCTTTGGTCACATTTACTGAAAGCAAATTTTTTTTAAAATAATAATTTCTACATTTTAGAGAGACCTTACCACCAGGCCACCGCGGCCCTTTTGATTAAGGGGTTTCTGACAAATAATTACACAAACTACTTTAATGGTGGCTTCTGGACTGATTAGGTGGAAGTGAACCGCATCTGCACTTTTGTTCAACAGGAACATATTCTCATCGGTTTTCTTTCTTTCTTTCTTTCTTTTTTTTGGATCGACTTTCGTTTTGCGGATTTTTAGTTTCTGTTCTGAAACTCTTCTCCCGGCGAGCTCCACGCAGCTGTCTATATGCGACTAAAGCATCATGTCTGAGATGTCTTTAGCTTTATCTGTAACGATCAGCGAATAAAGTTGGACATTTTAACGATGACCGAAGGAATTATTTGTTGTGTCACCGCTGTTTTATTTAGTTGATCCCGATTTCATTAAGAAAATTATATTATTTATGAAAGTTATCGTACGGAACTACTTTTTTTGCTATCATTTGATTCTGTTGTCCATGCGATTCAAAGTGGGAATTGTAAAAGGCTAGATCAATTCAAAGAGGACGATGATTTTAATTAATATAGCATTTCAGATTAACGCCATCTGTCGGGATTTCGAAACAACTAATATTCGACCAGAAACCTAATTAACCATTCATCTACAAAGACGCTCCGTGCCTTCTGCGAATCCGCGCTCGCTAACAACGCGTATGTTATTTCAATCACGTAATGCACGCGTTTTAAAAAATTCTATCGTCCTCCTAAAGGGGATCATCTAACTTTCTGTATCTTTCATATCTCCAAATTTTAAGCGAATTCTTAAATACTCACCCCTGTAAACTTTTAATACTGAAGCAATAGGGAGTGTTGAATTGCTGTATGTCGTATCTTGTCTTCGCCGTGAATGAAGTTATTTTACAGATTCTTGTAATCCCAAACAAATAATGTTTCTGCTAATCGGCACAAGATTTCAGTTCCAGCTTAATAAGTCAAATCCATTTCCCATTTGAACTTCAAAAAGCTCATGTCCTTCGACTTTGCTATATCCAATATTAAAATCCCTAACCCTATTCCAATCAATCAAAGTCAGACGTCGAACATTAGTCAGAGGGATGGGTAGAACAGGAGTGTCCCTCCATGTCCCTCCCACTTCAGGCTCATGACACTGTTTATATAACTAGAGGTATATAGTTGCAGATGCATGAAGCGGTGTTGTGCATATAAAGTAGTGAGTCGGCAGCTAAAGCGTGAAGAGACAGAGTACTGTTTCAACCCTCTGGAGAGACCGTAGAGCAACCCTCCGGAGATGCCATCCCCTGCTGAATTGTCCGGCCACTTCGTGTGCTGTGGACGTTGTCACTATTTATGGGCTTCTGTTGTTGTGTATTGCTTTGTGTTCGTCTTCACTATACATATTTGATGCTTTTGTGCTGTGCTGTCTTCGTGCAAATTAACGTCATCGCTATTTTTATTACTAAGGCCAGGTGTTTGTGTTCACACTTCATACACCCACCACACAGACATGAACCCTACGGAGGTAAAATCCGTGGCAATATATCCTTTGTGACCGAAAGGTGTCCAAAATTGTAATTCCGTCAGTGTAGACTATTAAAAATAAATCATGCTAATTAAGTTAAAGGACATCATTGACACGGGGGCAAAACTATTTAGGACAATAACATTTAACGTATATGCATTAAAATAATACTCGGGGACTACATCCTGCTTTACGCCCGCTTCCAAGACATGGACTGACTGTTCATGGCAGCGGCCGCTAGAGGGCCGAGGAAAACAGTTACGGTTACACCTTTAAATTCCTACTTATTTATTTCTATCATACTAGAAATTAAACCCACAAATCGTAACTTTTAAAGGAAAATAGTTTTATCATATTATAAGCCGGTAAGAAACAGCCACGACTTTTTCCCAGATATTTTCCATTTAATTATCGTTATTATTCTGAACATTTTGCAATTTATGCAATTTAATACACAGCACAACTTCAGAACAAAAGCGCAAGTTTCATTTTAAAAATTTCGCAAAGCAAAATATTCAATCACATTATAAACCGGTAAAAAACCGTCGCTACCTTTTCCCAGATATTTTCCATTTAATTATCTTTTTTATTCCGAATATTTAACAGTTTATACAATTTAATACACAGCAAAACATCAGAACAAAAGCGCAAGTTACATTTTAAAAATTCCCCGAAACAAAATATTCAGCGATATCATCCTCAGACTGAACTAATGCGTCAACTTCTACAAGCAACTGACACTTCATGACGTGCCAATCAAGGAAGCGAATGTTTTTGACATCCGCCTGTTTACTCGCAGCAAATACATCCATCATCTTCCCCGGATTTTTATAAACAAGAGGTTGTCATGGTAACACTCTTGGAGGGATACCGGACGTAAAAAACAAAACACGAGGACACGATCCAGAAGCCGATTGGGGACTCCGCCCGTTGCACAATTCCGGCATCTGAAGACTGTGAACGCCAAGAGAGATTTATTGGGTACAAGAAGAAGTTGTGTTCGTAAAGAACAGAGAAAGACGGAACGCTCCAAACTGCGAAAAGGCGGGAGGTGACATTTTCAGGAAAGCTTCGATACATACAGAAGGCTTCCATAGAAGAGGGGAAAATGCTTATTGTATTGAATATAGGGATACATTTATACTTCGGTCTTATCAATTTGCTGGGGTATAGAAAGGCAAATTTATTGACTCACACCTTTCTTTTCATACATTTGGAGGAAACGAAATTTTCAATTTAATCAAGTTACTATTACGTTAGTGCATAATTATCAGGCTTTTTGATGATGATGATGATGTCATGTCTGTGTTAAGACAGAAAGGGGTTGCAGTAGTTTCTGAGGGTTAAGACCCTTGAGCACCCAGAGGGCAGAAGTCCGACTTCTAGCTCAAATAAAGGAGACACACATATTGGCTTGCACAACCCCTTTTTGCAAAGGGGGGGGCTCATTCACGCATCTTACGGATAGAACACACAGAAGAACAACCATGCCCGAACCCGGGACATGGTTGTTCTCGATCTCGGAGAAGACATGCTATCTATAGGTCAGAACGCTGGTTATCAGGTGTTTAAAATAATATTATCAAACTGTCTTGGACATCATATTTAAGGAAAAAGGGAAAAAAATACTTAATTTAAAAATATTCAAAGCAATATTAAATATATTTGACCGAAACACCATTTTTCCATATATTTGAAGGAAACAAAATCCTCAACTTAATGAACATACTATTACTTCATAATTATCAAGCTTTTTAAACGATATTATCAGAAGCTCTAGTACACCATTTATTATGAAAAAAGAAACACAAAAATTCAACACTAACATTTTTTTAAATGATTAATCTTGAGCATAGTCAGTATCTCCTTCCCTAACTGCTTCCCATTTGCTTGGAAGAGAGTCGATTTACATGTCATGGGCAAAAAGATCACTTTTCTCGGAAACAATCCGTACTTTGACATCCGCCAATAAGTCATTGACCCGCCGGTTTATCAGTCACCTTTCTCTCTTTTGAGATTTTCGAAGAGGAGCCATGATTCACCCCGTGGCAAGATCCTTCAGAAACGGACCATGCTCGTTTCGTGAATGCAAGTCGGTGAAGATTCGGACACATCTGCCATTATATTTGTAGCTGAGTTCGTGGGGGATCCATCCAGCCAATGTCCATACCTTTCTAAGTTTTTTCAGACGACGAACGATAGTTGGATGGTCCATGGAAAATCCAACCATCGTTCAGTTGTCGGCCAGCATTCGAGTTGTCAAGCTTCAGTCCCCTTCCAAGGCTGCCAAAAGTGTCTGGTCATTGAAAATCGAGATCAGATCAGAACTCAACACCTCTTCTTCGCTTTTCTTCCCAAGCTTGTGCAGCCAGATTTGAAGCGGGCAAACCATTCCCTGCATCGACTGTCGCTGGTGGTGCCCTTACCGAAAAGGTCGCTGAGATCGAGAAATGACAGCGCTGCTTTCCATCCTTTCTCCTAAAGATACAGCCTGATATGAGGTAGAATAAACTATGGGCCGCGGTAGCTTGGTTGGTAGAAAGTCAGTCTCGTAAGCGAAAGGTAACAAATTGTGTCCTCGTCTCGGTTGAGTTGGCTGATGGCAGTGGGGGCATGTTCAATAGGTCCTACAAATTCCCATACCTCTGGGGGTACTGAATTAGGGATGCGTCGATCTCTTATTTGGATCTCAATTCTGACTTGCGGAGAGATGAATGAGTTCGACCAACCCCCCAAAAGGGTCGTGTCGTGTGTGTTCGAGCAAAGTCGTCTTTTCACCTTAACGGTGCTCGTTCACAACGAAAGTCGCCCACGTCTGCCTTCATTCGAAAGAGCTACTCTCCTTCGGGCTTGATATGACCAAGTAGTTTTAGACCACACCACCATAATAAAATCTGTCTCTGTATATATATATATATATATATATATATATATATATATATACAGACTGGTGTAAGAAATTAAGAGAATTTTCATATTTGATCTACGATCTCCAGAACTATTGGGCAGATTTTAATAAAATTTGGTGTGAACATAGATTGATATAATGAAACAAAATAAACAGACTCTCTCCATATGAAAGCACGTCGAGAATCGGTGTTTAAGCTAAAACTTGATCCGCTAACTACCCTCCAATATCCACGAAATCGACAATTATGGGGGTGACGTTGTAATGGTCTGGGCAGGCATCTGGATAGATGGTCTCCCAATGTTTTTGACAGAGGCTCTGTGACTGGTGTGAGTTATAGGGATGTCTTGGTCGCCTATGTTCGGCTTTTCCAAGGTGCAGGGGGCACCGAGTTCATCTTAATGGACGATAACACGAGGCGACGTAGAGCTCTTCTCGTCGACGAAATTCTTGAGAGTAAGGATATTCGCCGGATGGATTGGACAGGCAGGTCTCCAAAACTCAACCCTATAGCGCATGCCTCGAACGCTTTGGGGAAGGTAATTAAAACTCGCGATCCCCTTCCGCGAACCATCCAGGAACTGATTATAGCATTGGTGAATGAGTGGGGCCCATTGCTCCATGCATTGATAATCTGCCTTATTTCCAGTATGACATCAAGTTGCAAGACGTGTATAGTTGTAAGAAGGTAACATACCCCTATTAACCCATTTCTTTTGTGTTTCAGACCTTCTGACTCCCACGAGTATTACGAACAAACATGTGTGTCTGTTATAACTGTTGAATGTTTTTTGTAAGTATTATATCAACCTATGTTCAAATGAAAATTTATTATAATCTGCCCAAAGTTCTTGAGATCAAATATGAAAATTCTAATGATTTCTTACACCAGTGTGTGTGTGTGTGTGTGTGAAGATTGTAAACGCTCGCTATGGTGCCATGAGAAAACTATTCTGATAATAAAAATTCATGAATTGAAGAATAAATGAAGAAATTAATTTTTTTCTTCAAAAAATTCCTTTTAGTAAATGAGAATCTTTTAGTAAATGAGAGTATTTCTTTTAATAAATAATTTATTAAAGACAGATAGAAATGCCCAATTGCAATTTGATACGAAATCCAACCAATGATTTAGAATTCTTTTAAACCGATAGAATAAGAGCCACACGAGCAAAATAGAAAGAAAAAAAAAAACAATTTACTTTTATCGAACATCCCAGAGAATGTCTAAGAAAGGCCTTCTGGCTGAACCCGGAATTCCTGCGAATATCATTGAACATTCCGGATTCCTTTTTCCACCTGAAGCTCTCGAGAAACACTTCGTTACTTTAAATCACGGCCCGGGGAAGGCAGGTGTGGGTGGAGCAGTCGGCCCCAAAATGCTATTCAAATCTTTTGGCGAATGGAGTCACTCCACCCTTCTTAACCAAAAAGGAAACACTCAATAAGATTCCTCAGTGAAATGGAAATCGGCAAATTCAATTTTCGAAACACCTTTTGCAGAATCTCCATTTCCAAATGCAGCTTGCCACGAGGACAATTTTTTTGTTCCCCAGTAGAATGCATTTTTTATTGCATAGTTCCCCGACTTATGCTCAGAAGCAAAGAAAGTGTTATGTCTTCAAGTACATGGTATAATATTGCAGAATGACTTTGAGTTGAAAGTTGAATTTAGTTTAATACAACCGTATGCAGTTATGTTTAATTTTCTCCATGGAAATATTTGGGAGTATATTTAGGCAGCAATGGCCCGGTAGTAAGATCTCGGCTTCGGAGCCGGAGGGTTGCAAGTTCGAGACTCGATTCCACTGAAGAACCGCCGTAACGTCAAACCGTAAATAAGCGTCGTCATGGTTTTTCTACCGGGGCATGCTGATTCTGTTTATCTCAGATCATACACCCACTACACTAAACGAATGCGTAACAATATGAATTCTAATTCATAGTAAATATAAAATGGTAACACAAAACTACGTTATCCCCAGTCATGGATGAATTCGGAATATTACAACAAAACAACGCACCCGTACATCTCCAGATTTGGGAGGCCATGGTGGTCTAGTGGTAAGGCCCGGGCTTCAGAAACGGATAGTTTCAGGTTCGAGACTCGATTCCACCGAAGAGCCGTCGTGTGAGGGCGGTCTCTTGCCCGTTCAATCTGTCAGTCCTCCTTGTCCTCTCACCAAGGTTCAAAACAATGAGTTCCACCCTAAAATAGCCCGAGTGTTGCTTCAAAACGGCACGTTAACAAAACTAAACTAAACTAAAGCGACCCGCCCTTGGTTCACAAGGATAAAACCTCGCAAGACTGAAAGATCGGACCGCCGCAACAACAACACTGGAGGGAACTGCGGTTGAGCCCTAGCGGCTATCACCGGCCCCGGTACAACCCTCTTTGTAGGGGGTACTCCCCGTCATCGATGGGAGGGTCAGTGTCCCCACCTATTATTATTGTACCCACCGGGTTGGAGAGATCCAATCACCATGCCGGAAGCATCTCATCCTCATTTCGAGGATGAGAATCTTAGGGGAGTGACACCATATATATATCATAAAAGCACTAATCTATATCTAAAGTATCATAAAAGCACTAAATAATTAAAACTCATTTCCTGAGTCAACAAAAATTAAATCGAAACTAATTTTGCCGGAATAGAAATTAAAATTTAGTTCGAAGTTAAACAACAAAAAGTTAAAAAAAATAATAACTGAATGAAATAAAACCTATTTATGAAACCAATCGAAATAAATATAATTAAGTAAACGAAACTAATTACGGAAACGAAACTAAAATTGATTTCTGGCTAACTGTGAAGATTGTTAACGCTCACTCTGGGGAAATGAGAAAATTATTCAGAAAATGAAAATTCATGAATTCAAGAATAAAATGTAGAAATTAATTTCATTTCGAGGTGACCCCCCCAGTGGGAGGGGGAGGCCTTGCAAGGTCTAAAGGCAAAAATTTCCTTTCTACTCACACTGTGTTTAACTCTCCTCAAAATCTATATCAAATGTCTTTAAATTACCACAACATATTTCAAAAACATCATATTTTTGACTCGGTGCGAGCAACAGAATGTCGAAAAAAAAAAGCTTCTTCTTTTTCTATTTCGCGCCCATCTCTTGGATAGGAGCACGCCACTGAAGGAGCGCCCCTTTGACAGAAAACTAATTTCACCATTCATGGCAGAGAAAAACAAAGCGGAAAATTTGACAGCTGAGACCGAATTCTTCTCCTGGAACGACTCGCTGCGGGATCGAAAAATAAAATCCTCCCAAACCGAGAAAGGAAGAATCATGAAAAAAATGACTCCTTTCCCTTGAAGAGAGGCGGTGATAAAACAATAAATCAATAGGATGCAAAGTTTATCGATTGTTCCCCTTTCAGAGGTGAAGTATCGACTCGTTAGAATGTAATCATTTTTTCGAGGGAACCAAATGAAACTAATAGGTAAAGCGTTTCTTTCATGTGCTATATTTTAATTAAGAAATTACACACTATTTTATAAATTTATGAATGAAAATATTCTTCTACTTTTAGGCTATAACAATGAGTGTCGATAATTATACTGATATTCGTCACATTATGTTGTACCGCTGGATGAAATGCAGTCATTTCGCTATCACAACGACCTTTTTGGTGAGGACACCATCAGCGACAGTCGATGCAGGGAAGGGTTTGCCCGCTTCAACCTTGGTGGCACTATCTAGGAAGATAAGCCAAGAGGTCGACCCTCGGATTTCGACAACCAGGTACTTTGGGCAACCGTGGAAAGAGACGGAAGATTGATAACTCGAATGCCGACCGACAACTTTAATGCTGATCAGTCAACCATAGTTCGTCATCTGGAAAAGTATGGGGGTACTTGGGAAAGTATGGGAATTGGCTGGATGGGTCTCCCACGAACTCAGCGTCAATATATATATATATATATATCTGTGACGACATGAATTAGAGAATGTCCCACCTTCGCTCATATCTGAATGTTTCGTGCTTCCATATCAACGTATTACTTCCACTAATACACAAAAAAAGAAATTTTTATATCGACGGCTTGAAAATAAACGACTCTCGTAATATTTATAAAAGTATGCATGGAATGCTTATCATAAATTTCAAGATACACGTCTTACTTCAAACAAAAGGATATATAATAATCAGATTTTTCCTGCTATTATATATCCATTAAGAAATTTGTTTACTTACCAATCAGGTAGGAAAGCGAAGGAAAAAATATCTTACCTGAAAGTAAAGAAAAAAAGGGATTACAACATTGCAGATTACCCTTTATTTACTGACGGTACTTGAAAGAAACCATTTAAATCTAGCTTATACCTTTACTACATGACTATTTTTGCTGATGGTATTCAAAAGAACACGGAGAATGTAACATGAAGTTAATATAAGATAAAAGTAAGAATTTAAATATTTAATTAATAATAATTTAAGATATTTCTGTTAATTACATTTTTTCTTAAGTTCCCTGGGATTAATCTGAAAAGTAAACTACTGGTGCAAAAATGAAGATGAAAAATGGATGGCAATTTAATTCGGTAAATAAAGGGTTAATACATTATCCCGATTGAATTTATTGTAACATTCATATTTTTTCAAACTAAAGCGCAGAATGAATTCCGAATACTTATTATCCCATCCCTAATTTAATGATCAACCAGCGGGTGACCGAGCTCCGCTCGGAGAAAACAGGTATCGAAGCTAACTCGAAGATTTAAATTTTCAATTGTGATTTATCAAAACAATTCATGCCATAAGAAAATTTGTGAAACCATTGGTGAAAAGATAACCGGTTAAAGTGCACCATTGTAAACTATTCTAAACAAAGTTAGAGTTTGGAAAGAGAACCATTCTATACAAAGGTAAAGTAAAGGTAAAGATTGAAGTGTGTTGAAGTTCAATATTTTTGACAAATTTATTTAGAAAAACCAAACATATATATATACATAAGAAACATATTATAAACCTATAATAGCATAAACATAAAACTTTATTAGTTCGCCATATTAGCTATAGATGGCAGCACATTACCGCTTGAAACTTTAAGTAGCCATAATGGCGAACTAATAAAGTTTGAAAATATCCTATCTGTAACTCCGAACTGCTCGACCGTAGCGCTTCAAAACTGGCGCCAATCGATTCCTCGTTGCCAAAAACCCCAGACCCCCAAGTTTACCGAAGTTTATTAATTCTGGGGCGATTTTCGACTTGGCAACCATTCCTCGTATTATAGTATTAGATTCAAATTTTTTAATACGGCGTGGTATTGTGTTTCTGGATGACAAAGAATTACAAACAGACGAAAAATTTCATCTAATGAGGCAAAATAAATAAAACTGACTCTCTTGGATTTACTCGTAAATGTCTCAATTTTCAAAATGCTATTTACACGATAGATTCAGTTAAAGTATTAGATTACCATAAAAGATCTATATTTCGTAACCATGTTCGGTAACGCCATGCAAGACATTTGAGGCCCTTACTTAATTCCCATACATTTTTGCAGAAAATGGGGAGTGGAGGACAAAAACTTAATTGGGGTGTATGCGAGGATGTTTACGGGGATCCCTCCCATCGTTTTAAAAAAAGGTGCTTCTTAAAAAATATTTAATTATAGCTCATAAAAATTAAAATTATACATTAATTCTAAGCAATATGAAATTCTTTTTAACGTGTTCTGATTCTTAAAGAAGGTCATGATTCATCAAATTCTCCAGGTAGAAACTTTTAACAATAATAGTACTTCGTATACAAGAAAGAAAAAGGATTCTTTTATCTTTAAAATCGTTTTCTTTTCAAAGATCACATTTTTAATCGTTTCAAACCAAATATCCAATAAACACCGACACAAGTGCATTCTCTTTCCAAAGCACGACTACTTCGGGAAAAGTTTTCTTTAAAAAAAAGAAAAAAGAAGGAAACAAGTGCCTAAAATAATTTTCTTTCATTGGATGAAATGGAGGAGAAAAGAAAAGCGGGCAAACACTTTCTTGCTCCAGCGATTTCCAATAAAGCAGCGTTTATGACCTGCGGCCAGAAGCGGTTCGATCACGACTGTGTGGAAGACAAAGCATTAGAAGAATGGCCGATTCCGTAGGAGAGAAAGAAGTAGTATAATATTCTCTAATTTAAATATAGAAAATAAAATTAATGAGTGAGTTTTGTTTTTTCTAATGGCACTTGTTATTGATAAGCTCGATGACTAAGGAGGATGCGATTTAAACAGAATATTTTGAGACTCTTGTTTTTCAGAAGCATGGTCATCTCTGAAACAGTACCCCCAGCGATATTACTCTGGACATGGAGGACTTTGTGACCACGACAGATTTACACCTGCGCCAGCACACGAAGATCTTCAGTCGGGGGTTTCTAACTCGCAACCTAAGAGATGCAAATCCAACGTCCTACCAACCAGGCTACCTAGTTTAGTTATATCAACGCTTAGTTTTTAAACAACATCACGACTGTTTTGAGAAAAATTTTGTAATTTTGAACTGCGATCAGATCACGAGAACGTCACTTGAGCTGGTACACCCTTTTCAATCTTACATGCCATACCAGTGAGAGGACATTTGACCTCAAAGGATTTAACGTGCACCAGACCCGCTTACTTCACGGTTCTTAAATAGAATTAGATCCCGAACTTGAAACCCCTCTGTTTCAAAAATCTAAATCCTCACAACCTGGCCACAGGGGCCAGTTGTGATAAAGTTGTAATTTTCTTGCTCTTGGGTAAACGCACAAATGTTGATCTGCTAATATATATATATATATATATATATATATATATATATATA